>JAEANM010006243.1:0-18774 GCA_017656035.1 Myanophis thanlyinensis | reverse complement strand
GCCAGTGTTGGTGAGGGTGTGGTTTTTCTCCTTGATAAGTTCTTTAATTAGATAGTTTTCTGCTTGATTGTTTGTCTTGTATTAAACCCTACTTATCTGGGTGTTTGCTGGAGGATATGTTTGCTCTTTTTGTTCCTTTGCCTACTACCTCGCGAGCAATCAAAAACACATTTCACTGCATTTCGTACTATGTATGTATATATATGTGATGAATAAATTTGATTTGATTTGATTTGAGACCCATTTTGAAGTACAGATTTAGTACTGTCTTGAAAGAGTGCTCGTCCTGTGCTGAACAGTCAGTTTGTTGTGTCTGCACATGCACGGGCAGGGTTTTCTACCTGGTCCACGCCTGCAGTGCTGGACACAGTCTCTCTTCGGGCTGCCGGAGGTCTGCCCCCTGCTTAAAAGGGGGCATCCTGCCTGCAGCCCGGCAGTTGGATCCAGGAGCCAAATGAAGGAAGACTTCTAAAAGGTCTGTGCATCTCCTTCTTTCACCCACACTACACAGTTGATTTCAGGTCATCTGCTGATTTGGTATTACCATGGTCCCCGTTGGGGAGAAGAAGGGAAAGGGTGGATATCTCTGACAGTTTTTCAGGATCTTCCCCCTTCTTAACTTCTCCTGAAATTTGGGCAAGGCACCTGGGAGGATGAGGGAAAGAAAATTGTGATGCATTTTTGCAGATTGTTGCTGCTCTGACATCATTGCTGAGAAAGCAACTAGTCCCTTAGAGCGCCACTCTCAAAGTCTTTGTGGCCTTCCCTGCCTTTCCTGAGCAGCACTGGTTTATTCAGTTCTCCAGGAGTTGTAGTTTTCTGCCCCATATCTGGGTTGGAAGCTCTGGAGGAGCGAGCTCAGCAAAGGAACTCGGGTATCTGGAAGTGTGCATACTGGATCCCCTTTCTCTCCCTAGGACTGGGACTGGGTTTAAGGGAGGCAGAGAAATGCTTGACCTGTAGGTGCATGATCTGTTGGATAATGGGACAGAGTCAAATCAAGCGACAAGACCAGGAATAGATGACTTGGTACCAGATTTTGAGAGATAACTAAACCCATATGTCCAAATATCTACCAAAATTTGTCATCTCCCCCAGTTTCAATCCCAGTCCCAGTTCCTGTGAAGGACAGTGACTTTCTGCTTGCTGCTGAAGCCTGGTGAAAAGGAAGGAAGAGCATTTATCAATTATTTTTCTTGACTTGCCCTACTCACAACAAATAAGGATATTTGGCAGCATCACTGGGGTGACATGATAGAGGCAGCAATGTTATGCCAGTATAGTTGTCTGCCAGTTTGATAATACTTTAACTCCGCTGTGGGAAATTTCTCATACAATGACAGCACAGAATCTGAGCCAATGTAAATATCTAAGCCAGTGTAATGTCAGGGAGTATTTGAGCAGAGATATATAGGCCATCAACAGTTCTAGTCAGAAACTTCCAAAATAAGACATATCAGGAATTGCTGGTGAAAAATAGATGTAATCAGAAAAAGAGATAGGCTGGG
Organism: Myanophis thanlyinensis; assembly: GCA_017656035.1. NCBI lineage: Eukaryota > Metazoa > Chordata > Lepidosauria > Squamata > Homalopsidae > Myanophis > Myanophis thanlyinensis. The sequence goes on along the minus strand of JAEANM010006243.1, from coordinate 17,266 downwards.
TTCATGTATCATATGAAGGAATGCTTTGTTTTGCCCCTAGCCTGTTGAATAAACTATACACCTTGCTAAATCATGTGGATTATGGCATTTGGTTTTCAATTTAGATTGTGTGAATCATGCCACTGCAATTTGTGGCTTTAAATTATAGTTTTATACAGTGGTGGGATTCAAATAATTTAACAACCAGTTCTCTGCCCTAATGACCAGCTGAACCAGCAGTTGTCCGAACTGCTTAGAAAGTTAACAACTGGTTGTAGCGAATAGTTGCAAACTGGTTGAATCCCACCTCTGGTTTTATGTCTTACAACCTGAACTGGGACCAGATTTCCAGTTCTAAGTTCTTATGGTCGTAAATCAAGGTAGCCATGTAACTGAACCCAATTTTACAACATTTTTGCACTGGTTGTTAAGTGAATCACATGGCTGTTAATCATACCCATTCTCTCATATCCATTCTCTCGAAACTGGCAAAAAATGTTGCAAATCACATATAACTGAAGTATGATGCAGCCAGTCATAAAGGCAAGCCAGTTGCCAAGTGCCTGAAATATAGTCACATGATAGGGGCTGGGTGTTTGGGTGGTTGTCAGGACATTTTACAACAGCCAGAAATGTTTTAGGAGCCATAAAACACCTGTTCCAGGCCCAATTTTGAATGGTTTTTAGGCAACAAGTTGTAAGTCAACCTGAATCTGTTTACCAAAAGGACATGAAATCATGGTTCATGAATAACAGTGGCTGTATTCACACATTATATAAAACCACAATGTGGCTTGCTTCATTTGGTCACAGTGCAATGTAGGAACCTAGCATTGAAATTATGCTGTGTGCTGGGTCATGATTTGTTTTAATCATGGTTTGTGGATACAACCACAGTGGCACAATTCCTATATATAGTAAAACTATTGCATAAAAATGTTTACAAGCCACATAAGCAAGTCCAAGCTGCTTTGCCAAATCCAAATAAAGCATATTAGTACAATATATGATCCAAGTATTAATAGGTTAATTAAATTTGTGAAGGATAAAGTATATCTATGTGAGAATTTTATTGTACAGTATAGACAACATTCATAAATCTCACTGTATGGAGGACTCAGGTGGTGTCATCTATTGATAGGTTTGTATGTTTTTCCTCTACTCCTTTTCTTTCTTACATAGAAAATCTATTAAGAGGAAAGATTGAGGAGATAAACAATTGGTAAGTAGGAACAAGAATGTTCTTTCTTCCAATCTATGACAACTCCATAGCAATAGCACTTAGCAATAGCAATATCACTTGGACTTATATAATGCTCCATAGTGCTTTACTCTCTGGACAGTTTAGAGAGTCATCATGCTATATTGCCTGCAACAATTTAAGTCCTCATTTTACCAACCTCAGAAGATGAAAGGCTGAATCAACCTTGAGCCAGTCAGGATCGAATGCCTGGCAGTAGGCATAGTTAGCCTGCAATACTGCATTTTAACCACTGTGCCACCATGTTTCAACTCCATCATCATTAGATCGTTTCTTCTGAATTATTTAAAACAGGAGTGTCAAACTTGGTTTCATTGAGGGCCGCATCAGGATTGTGTTTCACCTAGGAGGGCCAGTGTGGGCATGGCCAGCTCAACATCGCTCATGTCAGGGGCGCCTGTGGCAACCCGAGTGCTCTGCCAGCAAAAACAGGCTCCAGAGCTCCATTTTCACCTGCAGTGACCTCCTGCAGCCCCCTGCCAGCAAAATCAGAGCTCAGGAGGGCCACCCACAACCTTCACAGGTTCAATTTTCACTGGCAGAGGCACTGCAGGTTGATCCTTTGCTGTTTCCAGGGCAGCCCTGCGGGCCAGATCTAAGCATCCCGCAGGCCGAATCTGGGCCCGGGCCTTGAGTTTGACACCCCTGATTTAAAATGATCTGATATATAGCAATAGCACTTACACTTACTGTATGTACCGCTTTATAGTGCTTTATTGCTCTCTCTAAGTGATTTACAGTCAGCATTTTGCCCCCAACAATCTAGGCCCTCATTTTACTGATCTTGGAAGAATGGAAGGCTGAGTCAACCTGGAGCTGGTCAAGATCGAACTCCTGGCAGTCAGCAGAGTTAGTCTACAGTACTGCATTCTAACTACTGCAGCTCCATGGATCATATCAGAATGGAATGTACAATTCTCCTTTCCTTAAATTCTCAAACCAGAGATACAGATATTAAATTAGCCACATTCTCATGTATGGTATTTTGTTTTACGTGACTCTTACCACAAGAACAACAACCATCCTGGTTTAGAGCTATGCATTTCAGATGACTATTGTATATGCAGAGCATTAGATTTAGGATCTATTCAGGTCCAGGATATCTAGAGACTATCAGAATGGTATACAGCCCATCTTTTCTTAAGTTGTCAAAATATAAACAGAAATGTTATGTCATGCCCAGTGGAGGCAAGAGTGGAGGATGCTGAGGACAGAGTTGGGTGGAGGCAGCTGATTTGCTGTGGCAACCCCTAACGAGAACAGCCGAAAGAAGTAGTAGTTACGTCATGCCCCAGTATATGTTTTGAATGTTCACTCTGAAGTTAAGATCTTGCATGTGTCCTGCTTCTAGTTAGGTGGGCCTCATTTGACCCTTTAATCTATTTTTTTAAATGAGAAACATCACACAGACAGTGACTAAAGAGTGGTATGTCACCGAAACATTATAAAGGCACAAAATTCTGGCAAGGAAAAAGGCAGTGGGGGAGCAGAAATGTCAGTAAGAAATTCCTGCATAATTTCATTAAAAATAATGTGAACGAAATCCCTGAAGATCAGTTGCCAAGGAAAATAAAGTCTTAGAGAACACCCGTGCAACATATGGAAACAAATAAAAGGAATAAAAAGCAATGCGAACAAAAAAGATGGCTCAGGAGGAAGGAAGCCATGACAGTTGTTGGAGGCAAATAGACATAAGAATCATCAGCAGAGCCATCCTGCAGGAGAACAATTTGCTGCTTTGGGGAGGGGAGGGGCTTTAAACAATGAGCCTACCATCACATTGAACTGGAAATGCCACCAAGAGATGACAGACAAGACTGCTGTGAGAATAGTTAATGCAAAGCACCGAGAAGGCTTTATTATGGGTAAGAGGCACAAACATCTGGCCAAACTAAGATGGTGTTGGGGCATCATCACATTGTGGAGTTGAGCCACCTGTCAGGTTTTAGCCAGATGGAGAGTTGGATTTGGAAGGCCTGCAGGTAGAGACTCAAGATGCTGCTCTTGATCGGCTACTCTTTTTATAGTTGTTAGACAAGCTGTCATGAGAAGCATAGCCTTGGGGAGGGGGAAAAACAGATGATTCCCATTAATTATAATGCTGCAATTGCTGGGGATTAACAGGCGATTATATTTTTCCCAATATACCTGCCAACAACAGGATAGCGCTTTGCACCCAAGCTCGGGCAGGGTTGGCTGACTGTTGGGAGACAGTGTTGTGGCCCAACAGCGGCCGGCTGAGCTGTTGGTGGAATCTGACAGTGATGAACACTATGGGACTGCCTTGGAGGCTGAGGAAGACTCTGGGGAGTGTTCGGAGTCAGAGCAGGGACTAGAGAGGCCTGTTGGCCACCAGGTGGCGTCTGAGTCAGGGAGCAGTGAGGACGAACAGAGGGAGGCTGTCCCTGACGTGCGTATGCATAGGGCTGCGAGGAGGAGAGAGCAGCTTCGGAAGCAGAGAAGAAAATAAGGGGTAAATGATTGGCCCCTCCTAGAGAGCTTATAGGTGGGGCGATGGGAGGGGAATGTTGCAGGAAGCAACAGTTTTACTACCTCAGCCGTGTGGAAAGGTTTTTCAGGAGAATTTATGAGTTGCTATCAAGCCCTGTTTTAATTGAGATAGCATTCTGGGCTCTCAGCCAGGGGGTTGTTTATCTCCTCATTAGTTGTGGCATACAGTCAGGTATGCCTTCAGGTGTTTGAAGACCGGGAACAGAACAGACAGTTTCTCTGTGAATGCCGTTCTACAGCCCCAGCCTTTCAGAAGTTAAGAAATATATGCATGTTGTTGTTTCATCAGACTTTTGGCCCATGTGGGCTGCAGGGGTCATCAGGAGAAAGAGGTGGTCCAGGGAGTCCTCAATTTATGACCACAATTGAGCCCAGCATTGCTATTGCTAAATGAGACACTTGTTAAGTGAATTTTACAACCTTTCTGGCCATCATCGTTAAGTGAATCGCTGCAGTTGTTAAGTTAGGAACACCATTGTTAAGTGAATCTGGCTTCCTCATTGACTTTGCTTGTCAGAAGGTCACAAAAAGCTGATCCCGTGACCCTGGGATACTGCAACCGTCATAAATATGAGTCAGTTGAATTTTGATCGTGTGACTATGAGGATGAAGCAACAGTTTAAGTGTGAAAAGTGGCCATACGTCCTTTTTATCAGTGCTGTTATAAATGGTCACTAAATGAACTGCGGTAAGTTGAGGACTACCTGTGTTCATTTTACTTTTGTGGAGTTGGCTGACAGACTTTGTGGTTCTTCTTTGCTGCTCAGAGTCCATCAGGATGGGAACAAGTTTTAAGTTGTATAGAATACATAAAGAAAAGCTAGCAGATAATGGCTGAGCTTTTCCTGTGCTCCCCATGGATGTCCCCATAATTCTATTCCATGGCAGCCAATGTACTGTACTGTAATTACTAGAAGCAATTATTAGAATTATTTATTTGATTTCTATACTGCCTCCCTCCTGAAGGACTCGAGGGGGTGTACAGCCTTTTAAAAACACAGATATATAACAATTTAAAAACAAAATTTAAATTTAAATAAGTGCGGTGGCTGATCCATTAAATTAAAACCAATTAAAATGAAACAGTTAAAAAATTTAAAACGTTAAAGATTTAAAATTTAAAAACTAATTTAGAACCCCCACTGAAAGTACTAGGCCAGACCGGCCTGTTGAAACAAGTAGGTTTTTAATGTTAAAGCCATGACATCTTTTTTCTGCACCTTCAATCTTGGAATCTGTTGTTGCAATCCGATTTTTGGGGAGTCAGGCTTTCCATTTGAAGGCCAGGAAAACCTGTTTCTTTTCCCTCTTCTGCATTTGCAATACAGCTGTCTTCCCCCTCCCCGAATAAACTGCCAAGGTGAACTCATCAAATCCGTACGGATGGGCGTGAATTGGAGAATGACTGGCGGTGGCGGCGCAGTGTTAGAGTGCAGTATTGCAGGCTAACTCACTGCCAGCAGTTCGATCCTGACCGGCTTAAGGTTGACTCAGCCTTCCAACCTTCCAAGGTTGGTAAAATGAGGATTGGTGGGTGGGCGCAATATGCTGACTCTGTAAACTGCTTAGAGAGGGCTGTAAAGCACTATGAAGTGATATATGAGTCTAAGTGCTGTCACTATTCAAGATTGGCTGCTGTTTAACTTAGAACCTGTTTCTCCCATGGGGAAGAGTTCATGATCTCTCAGGCAGTCCATCAGCATTGCAGCCAGAGGAAAGGAGAACAAAGGACACCCATTTTTTACTTCTCCAAAACGGCTGTCTCTTTGACAGACAGAGCCACATCTGCCTGCTTCCTTCTCTCGGTTGCTCCAGTCCCTCCTTCTCTCTTCAACCCACCCACCCTCTACCTTACCAGTCTTTCTCATTATTTCTGATTACCATAAATCCAGCACCACTGAAACACAAGAGAATTGCTTGTTAATTTCATGCCACATGCCACAGAATAAATGGAGCTGCCGAAGCCATGGCAAGGCTGCTGCGCTCTGCACATAAATAATGATCAGCTGTCTGCATCAGGAAAAGCGAAGTTGAGGGATTCACTGCTGAACACTTCCATTCCCTCGTGTCGCTTTTATTGTTTTCCTGCATTGGGTCATGCTAAAGAAGAAGGAATGTATTGGCTGGGAACATAATGAACCTCATTTAATTTGGGCTTAATATGTCATGGGAAGAAGGCCATCAGGGTTAGTACATCTTCTAGCGTAAAATTCCTTGTGGCTAGTCAAGGAAATTATGGTTATACTATATAGAGGAACCTTGGTGAGATGCGTGGCCTTCAAGGACCATCCGTGAAGGAATGCTGTCACACAGAGCTCTGTGGGGTTGCGGGGAGGAGGGAGAACAAGGAGGGCAAATGAATACAGAATAACAGAGTTGGAAGGGACCTTGGAGGTCTTCTACTCCAACCCCCTGCTCAGGCAGGAAACCCTAAAGCACCATTTCAGAAAAATGGTTGTCCAATCTCTTCTTAAAAACTTCCAGAGTTGGAGCATTCACAAATTCTGCAGGCAATTCTTTCCACTGATTAATTGTTCTCACTGTTAGGAAATTTCTCTTTAGTTCTAATTGCTTCTTTCCTTGATCAGTTTCCATCCATTGCTTCTTGTCCTGCCTTCAGGTGCTTGGGAGAATAGTTTGATGCCCTCTTCTTTATGGTGACAAAAGCAATGTTGCAGGTCCCATCCTTTTTGGTCAAGAGATCAGCTCTTCCAGTACAATGCCACAATACTGTTATCATTTTGATGGAAGGTTAAAACTTAGGGTTGGCTCTGTTGCCAGCAGTGAATCAGTGGTGGTATTCTGCCTGGTCACACCAGTTCTAGCAAATTGGTAGTGGCAACAAGCATTTGGACCCGCCCACCTGCCCTGCCCTTTCTTGTCCTATATCCCCTTCTTATTTTTCTTTCTAGCTCAGCTGAATCATACGGAACAGCTATTTTCCACACCTCCGCAGCCTTCCTATTCACCTGGACTGCTTTCAGGTAAGCTTAATAGCTTCTGTTTTGAAGCCATGCAGCAAAGCGCATGCTCACCAAACCGGTAGTAAAACAAGTTGAATCCCATCACTGCAGTAAATGCATATTGCTGCAAGTTGGGGGGTGGGGTGGTGAATTGGATGTTTCCATTAAACACCATCCAATTGAATGATTCCTAATGATTGCAGTTCAGTTTTATGAGGGCTGGCCTGTGAGATTTTGCTGCCTGAAATTAAAACAAGAGGGCAGCTCTTTTCATGCCATGAGCAAAAGCCAAGAATTCACTCTATCACCAAACTAGCAATGGGAAGCTATATTTAACTGCCTCTGCAGGCTAGTTTATGGTGCACATTACGGTATAGTGGAAAGTAAATCCAGAGTTTGTCTTCTGGCAACCAGGTGCCTTCTGCTTAGCCGCAATCTTGAGGGCTAGTGCTTTGTTAACAAGTGCCTTTGCCCAACAATTATTTTGTGAGTGTAGCCATCATATGCCCTGAAAATCCCCAACATGATAATCCACATAAAATCAGAGAATAGAGTTTTGATTGAAACTGGCCCAGAATACATGTACCGAAATGTGCTCAGGCCCTTTAAAACTAGTGAACATCTCAAAGTTGCAATGATACAAGGCTAAATGAAGAACTTATCCTGCTCACTGATGAGAGTGAAGGTGGCATTGAGGGTTCCAGGGAAGCACGATAAGACAAACATAACCACTGATCTGAAGGTTGCCATTGATTAACACCTAAGGTAAGTGAAGCACAAACCAGATAAAGCAACCTTGCCGTTAACTTTTACTGCATTCAAGGTTAGAGACTGGATGTGGGAGATTCTGCTCTGAGCACTTTAAAGTGCTCTTTAAAGAAACCTCCTTGGAACAAAATTGGGTTTATTTCAGAGAATGCATGCATAGCGATCACCACAGTGACACAGTGGTTGGAAGACAGCATTGCAGGCTAATTCTGCCAGCTGCCAGCAGTTTGATTCTTACCGGCTCAAGGTTGACTCAGCCTTCCATCCCTCCGAGGTTGGTAAAATGAGGACCCAGATTGTTGGGGGCAATAGGCTGACCCTGTAAACTGCTTAGAGAGGGCTGTAAAGCACTGTGAAATAGTATATATGTCTAAATGCTCTTGCTCTTGCTCTTATTGATAGCTGTTCCTGTTTTGGGGTCTTTCTGCACACCAACGTTGTAGCGGGAGTGAAATTCAGCCAGTTTGGCCCGGTTCAACTGAACTGGTAGTGGAAATTTGGGGTAGTTCAGAGAACTGGCAAAATTGGCTCTGGCTGGCCCCAGCCCCACCCACCCAGTTGCCTGGTTGTCAGCTCGGCGCTCACCCCCACCTGCCCAATCAGCCACTTGGCACTCACTCCCGCCTGTTTGATCAGCTGCTTGGCACTTGGCGCCTACCCACCTACCGCACCTCACCCCATCTGCAATGCTCCACCCCTCCTCAACTTGCGCACCATCCCTGCCTTGCACAGTGTGAGCTTGCTTGTGGTGAAGAGAGCTTGCCTGCCTTCCCAGTTCCCACATGATGCCTGCGGCCCAACTGAGCGGTGCCGATCTGCCTGCCTGGGTAAGTAAACCTATAAGTCGCAGCCTAGCTAGTCAACCCCCCTCCATCCTTGGACTTGGGTATTTGCCACACTGCAGCTGCTCCATTGCACACATAGCGTGGCCTAGCTAGACCCCAGACCCTGGCCTTGCCTACTGCACCTTGCCACAGCAGCTCCATTGCAAATGCCACATGGCCTAGAAACTGCCTCCCCACATCCTTATGCTTGCCTGGTTTGCTTCATACCAAACAGCGTGGCCTAGAAAGCTAGCTACCCCCCTCCCATCCCTAGGCTTACTTGCCTTCTAGTGTAGCTGCCTCAGCCAGGTCGGGGAAATTCCCTGGCTCTGGCCTTGCCCCAAGGCCTCTGCCAAAGCAGCTTGAATCCAGATGGTTCTTCTTACCTTTAAGAAGATCCATCTGGAAAGTGCTGCAATGGCGAAGCTTTTTCTATCCGTTGCTGAGCCTTGCGGAGATGCTCCAAGGCAGTGGTAGCTTTTCTCCAGCTTTCCAGGCGAGACTTAAAAGGACCAAAAGTAGCAGATCACGGCTCCTAAATTGCACAAAAGTGCAAGACACCTTCTCTCTGCTGCTTGCTGCTCTTGCTGAGAGAGCCACCACTTTAGCAGCCATGATCTGTTGCTTTTGGTCCTTTAAAATCCCATTGGAAAAGCCCTGCGGGCTGCTTGAGAGAAACAACATCCAAAATGGCTGCTGCTTCTCTGTGCCACCCGCAGAGCTTTCCAGGTGAGACTTAAAAGGACTAAAAGCAGCGGATCACAGCTGCTAAGCTGGTCTGGCTCTCCCAGCAAGAGCATCAGCACAGACAAGCAGCCGCTGCTCTGGAAAGCAGAGATGGAGAAGAGCAGGCCCCCGAAAGGCTGCTCTGCTGAGTTGAATTCCTTTTTTGTGGCGGAAGCTGCGCACATGCGCGGAAGCCTCACCGCACAGTGGAGCCACATGCATGCACGGAAGTTTTGCCGCACAGCAAAGCTGCATGCATGCACGAAAGCCTTACTGCATGGTGGAGCTGCATGCAGGTGTGCGCAGAAGCCACACATGTGTTTGTATGCACACCCTCAGATTTTCACCGAACTGGTGGTAAGTATTTTTTCATTTCACCACTGCACTGACAGCTTGACAGCAGCATCCTCTGCAATCTCATGATGTCAATTGGGTTCAAACCCCGAGTCAGTTTCTTTGGAGCTGATCTGCTGGGTACAGGTAGTCCTCGACTTACAACTGTTCATTTAGTGACCATCCAAAGTTACAATGGCACTAAAAAAAGTGACGTGACCTTTTTTCACACTTACAACCATTGCGGCATCCCCATGGCCATGTGATCAGAATGCAGACGCTTGGCAACCGGCTCATCTTTATGACGGTTGCAGTGTCCTGAAGTCATGTGATCCCCTTTTGTGACCTTCGGACAGAGCAAAGTCAATGGGAAGCCAGATTCACTTAATCACTGTTGTTACTAACTGAACAATGGTAGTGATTGGTTTAACAATTGTGGCAAGAAAGGTTGTAAAATGAGGCAAAACTCACTTCACACACATCTCACTTAGCAACTTAGGAAATGTTGAGCTCGCTTGTGGTCGTACGTCGAGGACTACCTGCATTTAACACCACAAACGAGGAACTCTTGCAAGGTTAATGGGAACTTGATACCTTTAATCTCCCCCTCATAGGAACCATTGGGACTTTTTTCAAAAAAATGTACAACCAATCAAACACACACACAAATATGCTAAGGATACAGATGGGGAAATAAAAGGGGCATGCAGTTCATTTCCTTTCCCTTTTTCAATGTGTAGGGATGAGGAAATGTGTATTGTTGCGGAACATGGCAGCCCAAGAATAGGGCTGGGATGTTTCTATTCCTCATTCTCAGTGCTTCAAGGTTGGCAGGTCAAAGATGATTTCCTTTGAGGAAAGCGAAGAACGGAAGTGGTGCAGAAATTCCCTTATTTCTTTTCAGAAAGGCTAGATTGATTATAGTCATGCCTCTCTTCTCGTTCAAGAATTCCAGTCCTGCGATCGTCTTGCGGTTGAGGCTGCTTTCCAAGGTAAAGGTTTGAGTTTGACGGCCAGTTAAGAGCAAAATGCCAAAAGAAATTGGTCCGGTTCATAAAGGGTGGGGGTTGCTAAGACATCTCCAGTTTTAGGCTGACAAAAATTAACCTGCTAGTGATGAGTACATTCCAAAATGCTCATATCTTCTGTCCTACTTTACCTATACCTGGAGAAACAAAGCTGGTCTTCAAAACCCTTTGTAAACCCTGGTTGTCACCAAATAAGCTTCTGCGCTTGTTAGATAACCCACCATTTCCCTCTGGAACGGAAAGCTGAGGCTTGCCATTCTCCTTATCGCTCTGCTTTCATTTAAGGCACGGGAGAAAGTTCATTTATTTCTCAGCAGGCGTAATATCGGAGAAAGGCTGGTGGGATGTCCTTTGCTAAATGCAAACGCTTTCCCTTCCCTTCCAAGTCGTGTGTATAATGAAGCGCGCGTTTGGCAAATTAAAGAAAAGAGAAAAGGAATTTAATAATAATCGAACCCTACAAGTGCCATTAAGATCTTCACAGCGGTCTGCTTTCACGAGGGTTTTCTTTTTGAGGGAAGCATGCTTCACCGCAACGGCAGGGGAAACGCGCACGAACAAAAATGCATTCTTTTGTTTCGCCTTCCAATGACCATGTCACTAAGCAACCTCTCAGTGGTTTGGTAGCTGTTTTCGTCGCCAGCCCATCAAAAGCTCCTATTAGCACCCTAGGATTCACAATCCCAACTGAATGGCTCATGAAATGTTGTAAGAGGGTGTTTTTTTTTTTTTAATTGGGAAGGAGGGAAATATTGTAATAAATGTAAATGACAGGCAAGAGTGTTTGCCCTAACTATGACTTGAAATGAGCCAATGTCACCAGAACAACAATGTCAAAGCAATGTCAGAAACAATATAGAATCATTATAGGAGTAAAGTCCCAAATCCTTCCGGAGTTCTGGCTCAGAATAATGTGCTGATATGATGTGCCATGTACAGTTGCTTTTCTAAATCAGGACCAAAAAGCAAGGAGAACCATGATAGCTTGGATTTTTGTTTTTCACTCACTGAATACTTTAGTGTTCTGCAGTGGTGGAATTCAATTTTTTTACTACCGGTTCTGTGGGCGTGGCTTGGTGGGTGTGGCTGGGGGGGTCATGTGACTGGGTGGGCAGTTTCTGTCAGCAGAGCAATAAAGAAACAACACCAGAATGATTTTTTCCTGCCTTCCTTACAGGATTAACCCTGTAAAGTGGAAAAAACCAAAAGGAGATTTCTTTTAATAACCGGTTCTCTGAACTGTTTAGAAAATTTACTACCAGTTCTAGCGAACCTGGTAGAACCTGCTGAATTTCACGTCTGGTGTTCTGCCAGGACAGTGTGTGGCAGCAGCCCAAAGAAGCCAATGCAATCCTAGGCTACCTTAATAATAGAGGGATAGAATCAAGATTGTGTGAAGTTCTAGTAGCACTTTACAAAGCATTACAGATAGTCCTCAACTTATGACTATGATTGAGCCCAACATTTCTGTTGTTAAGTGAGACATTTGTTAAGTGAGTTTTTCTCCATTTTGCGATGTTTCTTGCCACAGTTGTTAAGTGAATCACCGCAGTTGATAAGTTAGTAACCTGGTTGTTCAGTGAATCTGGTTTCCCCATTGACTTTGCTTGTCAAAAGTTCACCAAAGGGGATCCCATGAGCCCCTTTGGGACACTACAACTGTCATAACTGTGAGTCAGTTTCCAAGTGTCTGAATGTTGATCCCATGACCATGGGGCAAAGGCTGAAAAACAGTCATAAGTCACATTTTCCAGTGCTGTTGTAACTTTGAACGGTCACTAAACGAATTGTTGCGAGTGGAAGACTACCTGTAGTAAGACCACACTTGGAATATTGCATCCAATTCTAGTCACCACAGTACAAAAAAGATGTTGAGACTCTAGAAAGAACACAGAGAAGAGTGACAAAAATGATTAGTTGGTTTTGTATGTATAAAATACATACGAAGAACGGTTATAGGACTTGGGTATATCTAGTCTAATGAAAAGAAGGACACGATAGCAGCATTCCAATATTTGAGGGGCTCCTACAAAGACGAGAGAGTCAAATACAATATTTTCAGTGGTGGTATTCAGCCTGAATGCACCAGTTCTAGCAGACTGGTAGTGGCGACGAGCATTTGGCCCTGCCCATCCGCTCCTGCCCTTTCCTGTCCTATACCTTGTAGCGTATCGCGCATGCGCACTCGTTCACCGCGTTCCAGCCGGCGGGGCGAATCTCATTGGCTGTCGCGTCAGCCAATGGGAAGCCCCGGATTCTGAAGCCGCGGCAATTATAAAAAGCCGCGGCTTGCCGCTTTCCTTCTCTTGCTCTCGGGATCTTCAATCTCTACCTGATCTACCTTACTCCAGCGGCCGGATTAGACTCTCATGGTCTATCCGTGCCGGAATAAAGGCAGATAACCTTACCTCGCCTCGGCTTCGTCATTTATCGGGTCTGGGTCAATCGGGGATAGAACATACCTCTTCTTTTTTTTTCTTTCTAGCTCAGCTGAATCACATGGAACAGCTCTTTTTTGTGCCTCCTCAGCCTTCCTATTCACCCAGGCTGCCTCCGGTAAGCATAATAGCCTTTGTTTTGAAGCTGCGTGCACTCACTGAACTGGTAGTAAAACCGGTTGAATCCCACCACTGAATATTTTCCAAAGCACCAAAAAGGCAAGGCAAGAAACAATGGTTGGAAACTAACCAAGGAGAGAAGCTCCTAAGGAGAAATTTCTTAATGGGGAACCAGCCAATTAAACCAGCGGAACAGCTTGCCTTCAGAAATTGTGGGTACTCTATCACTGTAGGCTTTCAAAAACAGACTGGACAACCATTTGTCTGAAATGGTATTGGACCCCCTTGCTCACGCAGGGAGTTAGACAAGAAGCCCTCCAAGATCTCTTGCCACTCTATTATTCTATGTTCTACAGCATTCCTGCTTCTTTCTTTCTTTCACTACCTTTGTATCAATGCTATGATGAAAAGAGCTGAGCAGAGATACAGTGACTTCCCCCCAGTGGCCCCGATAACATGGTCACCGGTGCATGGATCTCTACAATCCTAGCTCAAGACTTTTGAACTACTGTCCCCAAGTTGACCTCACGACAACCAGAACTGAGAGGCAAAAAGACTTCAGTTTCTTCATCATAGACAGAGTGATTCATCAAATAAAGCGAAGAAGGCTTCAGCCTACGATTAAAGGATGAAAATTACCAAATATTTTGACTGGTTAAGATGATCGTGTGGCCCGATGATATTATCTCATGGCACTCATTGCCATAAATCTAATGGAGGCAAGAAAGCAAACAAATCCAAGAGTTGAATGCTCCTGGAAATAAATCATGATTCCCTTTAGTGTAGACTAAGTTTTTATTTGCATGTATCTTAGAGAGAAAATATTTACATACATATTCCATAAGGAAAACATATTCCACAAGGAAAACCATATATTGGGTATGCCCAGCTTCTTTAAAACAAATATAAAAAATCTCTTTTGAACCGAAGTCTATTAATGTACTCCTACATTTTGGGTTGATAACTAACATCTGGCTGTTTTAGGACGATTTTGTACCATCTCAGCAACTGGAGATTCAGGGGCTAAGCCAATGTGATTGTCATACTAAAATAGTTCTCCTTCCACTTAGCCTAAACATTGTCTAATAATTGGGGCAGTTCTGATTTTTTTTTTTTAAAGAAAGGGACTAATACTCTGCTAGAGCTGAATTTGTGGGAACAGGTCTCATCCCGACTGCTCAGAGGTTCACCAAAAAGAAATAAAGACAGTGAGGACTGCTGATGGGGAAAAGATACCTGACATCTGTGTTTCTATTCTTTGTAGGTCCTCCAAGAAGCAGCACAGTGAAATGCCTGCTGTTGCTGCACTTGCCATTTTCCCATCTTTAATGAGTTTTACCAAATAATTTTTCAATAGGAGTAAGTACTTCAATTACTATTACTATTTCAGACAGCAGGAAGGGCAGTACTGTTTATTTTTGAATGTTGGTAAGGGAAGTAGTGGTAGCATCAAGCCAACCTTGATTTATCTCAGGGGAGCTAAGCAAGGTCAGTTCTTGTCAGCATTTGTATGGAAGACCATGTGGAACTACCAGGGTGGTAGATTAGGCATCAATCAATCAATCAATCAATCAATGCAGTGTCAAACTACTTCAAAACTATGGTAAAAAAAACCACGTGTTTGAGTGGTCACTGGAGTTGAGCTTAAACTAGAAGGAAATTGTTTTAAGAGAAAATTCCAGGTCATGGAAGTGCTTCTTGTTCTTCCTATCCAGATGTGCAGAGAGTTGTTCCGCATTCAAGCAATTAGACCTCATCTTCAATCTCTTCTAGAGTCTAATTCAATAAACAGGTTGATCATTTGAATTCTGTAAAGATACCGGCCGTTTTCTAGAGATGCTAAAAAGCCTCTTTTTTTCCTGAAGAGATAGAAATCACATTTAAAGGAGAAACTCCATGACAGTGAAAACAATTAACCAGTGGAACAGCTTGCCTTCTGAAGTTGTAGGAGCTGCATCACCGGAGCGTTTTCAAGAAGAAACTGGATAGCCACTTGTCTTGGGTCTTCTGCTTGACCAGGAAGTTGGATTGAAAGACCTCCAAGGTCCCTTCCGACATATTCTGTGTCCTAAGCCTAGGTATGGTTCTGTATAAATTGGCCTTAAGTTATATTAGTAGCCTTATTTATTTATCATCTCTGTCTGCAAAACTTGGGATGTGAGAGAAAGATTCAGTGTGGACTTTGCTCCCTCTGCTGGCATGCCTGCAAATATTCTGTTATCTGCAGAAGCTATTCAGATAGAAGTAGAACTGCTTTGCTGCTTGTTTCAAAACTTACACAGGTAGTCATTGATTTACAGTTCATTTAATGACCATTTGAAATTATAGTGGCCCTTGCAAAAAGTGACGTGACTATTTTTCATACTTAATGACCACGGCACTCTCCCCATGGTCACGTGAGAAAAATCCAGGCACTACTAGGCAACTGATTCATATTTATTTATTTATTTATTTATTTATTAAGGGTCAGGTGATCATCTTTTACGACCTACTGACAAGCAAAGTCAGTGGGGGGAGCCAGATTCACTTAACAACCGTGTTACTAACTTAACAACTGCAGTGATTCACTTAACAACTGTGGCAAGAAAGATTGTAAAATGGGGCCAAAATTAACAAGTGTTTCACCTACTAACAGAAATATTGGGGTCAATTTGTGGTCATAAGTTGAGGACTACCTGTACCACAGAGTGAAATGGACTGAGAGACACAGGAAATAAGAGCCAGGGTTTTTTTTTTTCCACATCAGTACAAAAGGACACGAGAGCTTATGGATCTCATTGGTATTATCCCAGAACTCAAATGATGAAGCAAAAAACTGAAGAGTTAGAGCAAACTGGGTATTTTCCCACCATGTATGAAATATTTGTGTTGGAAACATTCCATTTGAAGTGGTGGATATTGCAGTGGAACAAAAAAACGTTCAATCAAGTAGAAAGGAGAAAGAGGTTGATGGACTGGGGGTAAATCAAAGGAACGAGTTGCTGAAAAGGCTAGCTTTGAAAAGTGCCTATGTTGGCTGTTAAATATTCATTTTGATGTTACTGCTCAGCACAGCACTGCTGGAGCTCACAAAGAGGTAGACTGTTTATGATGAAGCAGGTTATTTGGCAGTAATTTATTTCAACCAGTTTTATCAGTGTCCAAACTTAATGTTAACTCTGTTGGATCTTTATGTGGGAATAGGATGGTCATGTGTCAGAGTATGAGAGCAGTTGTTTGTTGGAATGTGGCCTCTGATAAACCCTGATTCATCTTGAGAAGCTGGTTAATACTAGACTAGGAGACACCAAGGAATTTCACTGCTGCAGATGAGTAAGTCTGATTGTTTTTGATCTCAGATCAAGCTGTCTTACCTGTCACCTGGCTACAATTCTTCCCCAGGTAGTGAGACTCAATGAGTTTGTAGATGCAGGTGAAATGCAAAGTTTCTGTCTTTGGGACAATGTATGTGTGCATATGGTTGCCACTCCAAACGCAAATAAAGACAGAAATTTCAGGATACAAATCTGAGTTTATTTCACTGTACTTCAACCCTGAAGCACATTCACCCATGCTAATATTTTTTTCTCTTTTACAAGCACAATGCACTAATAAATGGCATATTTTTCTAATATTGGGAGGTGTGCTGGCCAAGAGGAGGTTTTGTCCTGTCTTTGTTTTGCTTGGGAAATACTTCTCTACCAGTCTCTTGACCTGAAAGCCTCCCCTTTTCAAGTCTGGTTTCAATTATTATGCAGATTTGAGGAGCACTTATCTTTTTCATCGGGTCTGTTTTAGATTCTCTGGCCTCCTAATTTGTCAGAGTGGTTAGTAATTTTGGCAGGCTCATGAGTATAATCTCTCACCAATGGAGAAGGATTAGACACAATGTCTTACACTATGCCAAGCTGTCCTGTTGAAAAATTTAGCCACTTTTCAGAAAGATGGCAACAAAACCACATAAGTTGAAATGGCAACCACAAATAGGTTGCACCCAGCTTAAACATGGACTTTTGCTGAAGGAAACTGGCCAGTAGGGCTTGCCTTCCTGGAGCAAACGTTAAAAGAAATTCTCCATGTTTCTCCACAGTTTGCTGCTGATGCAGAAGGCCCAGCAGAGTCTTTACTTTCTGAGGAAACTGAGGAAGGCACAGCTTCCACCACACATCCTTACAACCTTCTACAGAGGGACCGTCGAGAGCACCCTGAGCAGCTGCATCACTGTTTTGGATCGCAAGAATTGCACCGTTTCAGATCGCAAGACCCTACAGCAAATAGTGAGGATGGCGGAGAAGATCATCGGGGTTGCTCTTATTTATTTATTTATGTATTTATT
>JAEANM010006242.1:0-18774 GCA_017656035.1 Myanophis thanlyinensis | reverse complement strand
GTGTATATGTATGCATGTATGTATATATATAAAATGTTTGATTCAATGCATTTATAAAGCAAAACCGCCTCCATTTGCACCGAGCCCAGGAAAAAAGCGCTACTGCGCAAGTGCAGCTCTCTGGGCCGCCTCTGTCGTGACGTCATTACGGGGTTCAGCGACGCAGCCGTAAAAGCCGTCCCCTCCCTCGATGCCGCTCTAGGATTTTGACCTCTCTGTAGCGGAAGCACGCTCTTTCCCCCCTCTGCTTAACGGAAACAATCCTTCTGAGCTGCGCGACTCTATAGCCTCCCCGGCTTTTGAATAGGGCCCTTTCAGGCCGGGCGCCATCTTGGGTGGGAAAGCGAGTCTTTGGAGGCGGCAACCAGAAGCGGAGCGACGCCCTTTTGCTTCTGGAACGGCGGCAAAGCGAAGCGGAGCGCGGCGGAGGAAAGAAAAGGGGAGGGGGGGAGGCGCGGTTGGCGAGTCCCGGAGCCGCGGGGAAGAAAGTCGAGCGACGGGGCGGCCCGAAGCCCTCGCGGGCCCGGAAAAGCCAAGCGAAGGGGGAGCCTGGAAACTGCCGGCGGAGGGGGCGCCTGGAAACCGCCCGCCCGGGGAAAGCGAGGCTGCGGGCGGCTTGCGAGGCTTCGCGGGACCACAGCACCCCTCATCCGCGGCCAGCGCCGGGATCCCTGCAGCCGGGGGCCGCCTCGCTCCCGCCATGGCCGGCGCGCTTCCCGCGGGGCCCCGAGAGAGCCTCCCTTGCGCGGCGCCCGCCCCGCTGCCGCCCCCCTCGCCCTGCTGCAGCCCGGACCCCGCCGTGGCGCTCTCCCCCGAGCGGAGCAGGGCGGCGGGCGGCATCCTGCGGCGGGAACAGCAGGAGAAGCCGGCCCCCAGACACGTAAGGGACCCCCCCCTCCCTTTAACGGAGCCTCTGCTTGGGGTTCCTGCCCCAGGCGGGGGGTGGGCTGGATGCCCTTAAGGAACCCTTCCAAGCCGAGGAGGCTCCCTGCAGAGGGTCTCGGGGAGGGGAGAGGGGGGGGGATTCCCTGATTGAACACCGGGGGTCTTTTTGCCCCCCGCAGGTCCGCTTTCGGATTGCAGAGCCGCGAGAGGAGCTGGCCGGGCTGGTCCTCCCCGGGGACCCCCAGGGCGTCTCCCGGATGGCGAGGAAGGAGCCCCGGGGAGCCCCTGCCCGAAGCCGCTCCCCTCCCGCCCCTAACCAGCTGGGGGCTCCGCTGCCCCACAGCAGCCTGGCTTTGGGAGCGGAGGTGCGGGCCACGCGCGAGCGGCCTTTCGACGCCCGGCAGGCGGCAGAGCAACTGGTGCAGCGCTCCTTCGTGGCTCGCTGCGCCGCCGAAGCCCGCGTGGGCGAGGGTGAGTTTGGGGGGGGGGGTCGGGGGACTCCCATTCCCAGAAGGCCTGGCCGCCAGGCGCCCTGGGGGTGTTGCAGTGGCGGGTGCATGCGAATCCTTACAGGCAGTCCTCCAGGTACGACAACCATTGGGCCCAAAAGCTCTGTTTGCTAAGCGAGACATTTGTTTAACAGTTTGTGACTTTCTCGCCACGGTTGCTAAGTGAATCGCTGCGGTGGTTGAGTTAAGTCACAGGGTTGTGAAGCCGAATCTGGCCTCCCCTATTCCTGAGAAGTTTGCCAAAGCGGGTCTTGGGACATGTCCCAAGTATGAAGCAGTTGTCCACATTTTGATCACATGGCCACTGAGGTGGAAACCCCACTTTTTTCACTGCCCTTGTAAACTCCGGTCACTGAACAAACGGTTGCAAGTCGAGGACTGTGTGCTCATTGGGGCAGTTCAGCCCCTGGGGGTCCTTAGGAGGAGGAGACCTCCAGGGTGGGGCCCATCCACCCACCCATCCCCCTCCCCCCTCTTCCAGGACTGAACATCCGCCGGGAGCAGCAGCTCTACCGGGGCCTCATCAGCCTGCAGGTGCCAGCCGACGAGGTGCTCAGCTCGGCCGTGCAGGAGAGACTCGCCCTCGTCCAGTACCACCAGCCCGGGGACAGGAAGGTGGGCGATGGGGCCGGGGGTTGGCCCGTGGCGGGGATGGGGCTTTGCCCCTGCATCCCCCAGGTGGAGGTGGGCTCAGGTGGTGAGCTTGACCCCCCCCCCCAAACCTCTCCCACCTGCAAACGGCCTTTCTTTTCTTTGTTCCAGGACGCGGGTGGGGAAGGGCCCGACCCGATGGCCTTCTACAGGCCGGGGGAGCTGTTCACAGAGACCCCCTTCCTGGAGGTGGGGGGGCTGCCCCCCCTGAAGCTCCAGGCCCAGAGGCGACCCCCGGCCACCACCTTCCTCATGTACCGGAAGCTGCAGCAGTGGGCCGGCTGAGGGGGACGGGCGCTGGGCCTTTGGCTTGTCTACACACAAGCACCCTACACCTACGCGCACATGCTGTGGCCTTCTGCACATAAACTGTAACTGCCAGCGGGCCGTGTGGTTTTCTGCTTCGCTGACGGAAGGATTAACACCCAAGTAGTACAAGGCAGTCCTGGACTTACGACCGCGACCGAGCCCAACGTTTCTGTTGCTAAACCAGGCAGTTCGGCGAGTTTTTGCCCCGTTTTACAGCCTGCCTTGCCACTGTTTGTTAAGTGAATTGCAGGCAGTTATGCGAGTCAGGCGGTCGCTCAGGGAATCTGAACTTTGCTTGTAGGGAAGGTCCCCAAGGGGGGGGGGGTGTCCCGTGACAGCACCCCACCCCACCCCAGGAGGCTGAGACCGTCGCAACTGTGAGCCAGTGGCCAAGGGCCTGAACTTTGATCGAGGTGCCAACTGTGCCCCCTTGCCCCTGCTGCCCTCAAGGACCAACTCATCACCCCCCCACACACACACACTCACACACCCCACAGAAACTGGCACAGCAGCGGGTAATAATCTGTAGGTTTTATTTTTATATATATAATCAACTTTTTTTAAAAGATAAAACTCCGTTCAAACAAGATCACTTTAGTACTACAGGGTGGGGTGCGGGGTTTTCTCTTTTTGGCCCTCCAAAAGGCAGCTCCGCTCTGGAAGGGGGGGGGGAGAGGAGGGGGTTGCAGCCGCTTATGTCCTCCCTCCTCCCATTGCAAAAAAAAAAAAAGGGGGGGGGTCACAGTGGGCTTTGTGGGACCTCACAGAGATCAGCTGAGCCACCCCCAGAAAGCCTCCTTCCCTCCCCAGAGGGGAGGTTTCTTGTCCCTCCCCTCACCTAGTGCTGCAGGCCCAGTGAAGCCCACCCCTTCCAGGTGAGAGATGGGTTAGGTGGTCCTCCTGCTGCCATGTTGGGGGGGGGGGGGGAAAGAGAAGAGAAATACCCCTTTCTCCTCCCAGGCTTTGAATGAGCAGAACGTAAGTCCGTTACTACCCTCCCCCCACCCCAAATATCAGTTGCCTGGGTAGATCTTTTTTGCCTGGGGCGGGGGGGTGATGGCTGCGGCCCCCCCCCCCCCCCCACACAAAAGCAGCTCTGTTCCCTTTGCTGTTGGTTCACAGACCAGGCCCAATCCTGGGCTGGGCTGCTTTGCTTCTGCCTCAACCTCCCCTCCGGTCCTGCACTGCCCGCCCCCCCAAATCAGGCTGTGCTGCAGGAGGGTCCCAGAAGAGCTGCCCTCCCCCTCCAATTCCGGAGGGGGGGGGAGGCTTTTTTGCCAAGGCCGGGCTGCTCCGAAATCCATCCATCGCCCATTCGTACCTAGGTTGGCCCTCCGCCTTTAGAAGACTCCCAACATTCATGGTGGAGGGGGGAGAATGGAGAGGAGGGGGGGCTAGTCCGGCCGTCTCCACCCCTGGAGAAGCAGCCAGCTGTGGCACATCCAGAAAAGAGGAGGGGAGGTCCGGAGAGGCCCCTCAGTGTGTTCCGGGGTGGCCCTTGCGGAAGAGATAGATGGGGCGCTGGAATCCTGCAAGGGGGGGGTGGAGAGGGAGGAGTTGTTAGGGGCCTGGTCAATCTCCAGGGGGCAGAGGGAGGGCAGGAGATGTCCGCAACCCTCCTCAACCTGAAATCCCCCCTCCCCTCCAAGCTGGAGGGCCAGGGTCATCAGCCCATCTCTCAGGAGACCCTCTTGGGAGAAACAAAACGTTTTCTCAAGGCAGCCAGCCCTGAAAATGGGGGTCTTTCCCCAAGACACCCCGCCCCCCTCCTTTGAGATGGCAGAGAGGAAGGCGGCGCTCTTGTTCGGATGGGGAGGGTTGGCTCTGGCGCACCCCCCCCTGAACTCACCTTTCGGGGTGTTCCTGGGCATGGCCACCAATTCGTAGCTGGAGAAGCCCACCTCGGAGGAGGTCAGGTAGGAAGGGAACTGGTCCGGCTTCAGCTTGATCCGGTGGTAGTGCCTGGTTATCGTTTCCTGGGGGGGGTGGGGAGAGGATTAGAGGAAGAAGGGGGGGTGGGATTTGGACCGGCAAGGAAAGGAGATGCCCACCCCCTGCCCACTTCTACATCTGCCCCACAATGGCAGAGCTCGTTGGGCAAGAGGGAGCCCACCCACCCACCCAGGGTCTCACCCAGAGAGGGGTCTCCGCTGCCTCTTCCACGGCCCCCCTCCCTCCTCCCCACCCCAGGGGCCGAGCCAGCCCCTCCCTCACCGTCAGGTTCTTCCTCTTCTTGTAGGAGGACCAGGCCTGAGGCTCCAGGATGAAGACCCCGCCCGGCCGAAGGTGGCGGTAGACGCGCCTGAAGAGGCGCTTCAGCCCCTCGTCGCCCCAGTTGAGCTGCACCCACTTAGTGACGCTGAGGCAGAGGATCACGTCGTACTCCGGCTTCTGAGCTTCCAGCAGCTCATCCCGGTCCAGGACGTAGTTGCCCTGCCAAGGGAGAAACCGGGCGCTGGGTCTGCTGCTGGACTCCCAGGGAGGAGGGGGTGGGGGTGGGCGGAAGAGAGAAGCTCTGCCCCACAGGCTGCAGCCCCTCCGGCCCCACAACTCTGGCTGACGGGGGGGAACGTGCTCTGCCCTGCTGCCAATGCAGAGACGGGCATTGCCAGCACCCTGAGGGAATCCTGCTCACTGAGTGAGGCTACCGAAGTCTCCCCCCACCCCAGAGCCTGGTGGGGGGTGGTCTCAATGGGGAGGAACAGGCTCAGGCTCAACCCTGATACAGGCAGGCAGGCAGGGACTCCCCCTCCCCCAAACTGGGCGACTTTTAAGACTTGTGGACTTCCATTCCCAGAATCCCCAAGGCAGCTGGGGAATCCTGGGAGCTGAAGTCCACAAGCCTGAAGTTTGGAGGCACCCACCGTGCTCTAGGGGAAGGGGATGTGGGGTGACCCACAGCGCCTGCTTGTGCGGGGAGGGGCAGGGGCAGCTGCCAAGGCCTTTGCCCAAAGGCGCCTTGTGTGCCAACCCAACCCCTTGTGGCCCCCTCTCATCCGCATGACTGCCAAGCGCGCTCTCTGGGGCTGCCCTTGAAGACTGCTCAGGAAGCCTCAGCTGCTGCAAGATACAGGGGCGCTCACGGGCATCCTGGGTACGCCCCCCCCCCACCCCCCCCCCCCAAAGCACACACTTTTGCTTTGGCAGCTGAAGCGATGGCTGTTATCTGTGGGGGCTTTCAGGGACGGGGCCTGGGGGATTGGAAGGAGAAATGTGTTTGCCACAAATCACGGCAGGTGTTAAGTTAGTAATGTGGTTGTTAAGTGAATCCGGTTTCCCCACTGACTTTGCTTGCCAGAAGGTCACAAATGGGGATCACGTGACCCCCCCAGATACAGCGACCGTCATAAATGGGAGTCAGCTGCCAAGCGTCCAGATGTCAATCATGTGACCGCAGGGATGCTGCAACGGTCCTGAATGTGAAACCCTGTCACAAGTCACTTTTTGTCAGTGCCGCTGTAACGTCAAAAGGTCACTAACCAGACAGTTGTAAGTCAAGGACTACACCTGTGTTCAGCCCTGAGGACTCACAGCCTTTAGTCGCAATGCCCGTCTATTAGGAGGTGCTGGCTCTGCTCTGCTCTGCCCCAGAGGTTGGGCCGGGGTGCGGCTTGGCATTACTGTTCCTCTCTTTGTGGCCTCCCATCCCGAGCTGTTTTTCCCCACTTTTCTTTCTTTCTTTCTGAGGCTTCTGGAGTTTTCCAGGCTGCTGAGCCTCAGGACAGCCTCCAAAGGTCTTTTTTTTTTTTTTGGGGGGGGGGGGGAAGGAGTGGCTGGTTCCCCCAGACTGCCTTTCTGCACCAGGACGTCTCTTCACCAAACTGGGTAAGATCTTCAGCAGGACTGGGAGCAAAAGTAACCCAAAGCCCCAGCGGGGAGGTTTCCCAGCTTGGATGCACAAAGGCAACAAACCAGTGTGCCAAACTCTACAACCCCCCCAGCTATTCTCCATTCAAGATTTTGTGTCCTTGAGGGACACACTCCCTCCCTCCCTCCCTCTCTGGCAGGGGAGGAGGTCAGGGACAGCTCAGTCACCCACCCACCCACCATGAGAATGCATGCAGATGCCCCCTGGGAGCCTCCCCTAGCCATGAACTAAGAAGGGCCCTCCTGCTGAGTGAGCCCACCCCACTGGAAGGCCTTGGCCCTGGGAGGCTGATTGGGGGGGGGGGGGGGAGCCGCCTCAAGGCCCCACCAGGGGAGGGAGGGAGGCTTTGCAGCCTTGAAAGCAGCCCAGCTGCAAGGGCTCTGACTCCCCCTCCAGAGCCTGGCTGGCCAGGAACTCTCAGCCTTGGGCTACAGAGCCACGGAGGGAGGGGCAGATCAGCCACACCAGAAGTACAGAGAGGCTACATGTTCACAAAGCACAGCAGGCTCTTCCCTGGCCCGCATCGCAGGGCTGGTCCTAGGCTCAGGAGGAGGCCAGAGGGTTCCCAGGGACATTTCCCCTCCACCCCACCCTTTCCCTCTCCTCTGCCTTTACGCTTAGGCCCTGTAGGTAGGCCAGACTCTGCAGACTGCTTGTACTGAGAAGACCTACAATACAGGTAGCCCTCGACTTACTTCATTTAGTGACCGTTCAAAGTTACAACGGCACTGGAAAAAGTGATTTAGAACCGCTTTTCACACTTAACGACCGTTGCAGCATCCCCCACGGTCACACGATCAAAACTCGGAAGCTTGGCAACTGACTCGTATTTATGATGGTTGCGGTATCCCAGGGGTGGTGGTCACGCAATCCGCTTTTGCGACCATCTGACAGGCCAGGTCCAGGAGAAAAGCTGGATTCACCTACCGTGTTGCTAGCTCAACACCTGCAGCCATCCACTTCACTATTGGGTAAGAAAAGTCATAACATGGGGCAAAACTCGACAAATGCTTCACTTAGCAACATACATTTTGGGTTCCCATGTGCTGCAAGATGTTAAGGGTCAGTGAATTAAAGGAGGGTCCAATCTGTGATCTGGATGTTAAAACATTTCAGCCCCCTCCCCCCCTCCTTTTGCCAGACTAAATAGTTCTTGCCTATCTTGGCCAAGGTTATCTCTCTCCCCCCTCCCCCCTCCCCAGCTCTTCTGGCTCATCTTTAGATTCTGATCAAGGGCAGCAGATGTCCAAAGACAAGGAAACCCCACAGCAGCTGGGTCCAGAAGGAGGGGGGGCGCACAAGGAGCCAGCTGGGGTGGGTGGGTGGGCTTTTATTTCTCCCTCCCTCCCTCCCAGCAGAATCTGCCTCTTGCCCAGAGCTAAGCTGGTACTGACCATCCCTGGGGCCCCTCCCCCAATCCATGCGGGGAGCTCTACGGGGTCCAATTGGGGGATGGGGCCCCCCTTTCCAAATTATCCCCAGACCATCGGCCAATAGGAACAAGTAGAATACAACACACTCACCTCTTTCAGACTGGAAAGAAGCAGGACTCCCCCCCCCACCCCAATTTTCCAAGCTTCACCCCCCCCCTCACAAGGCCCCTTCCCCAGCTGCTCAGCAGATGCTATTGGGGGGGGGGGATCTCTCCAGCCTTCCCTTGAGGCAGGATTTTTCTTCTCCCCCCTGGCCACTAGAAGAGCCACCTGACCCTGTCCGTTATGGGGGGGGGGAATCACAAATACCATCCCAACCACCCCCCACTGACCCTTCTCCCTTCTCCCAACCCAGAACTCCAAACCTCCACCACCAAGGCCGCCCCCCCCCCTCTTTTCATGGCCTGGGGAGAACCTGATCAGAAATGACCGAGCCCCTCCCCTTACCTCTTATGTGCCCATCATCAGCCCTTCACAGGCAAGTGCCTGCTGTACATTGGCCAAGGATCCCGCCACAAACTGGGCAGCTGAAGGGATTTTCAGTGGGGGCAGAGGACAAAGGAGTGAATTAGCCGGACTAATTCACTTAGCAGGGCAGAGAGCTCTTCCCCCCCCTCCCCAAGAAAAGCACAGCTCTCCCACCTGTGCAGAGCAATGGCAGCCCAAAGGAATCCCACCTGGCCCAAGGGGGGCCTCTCTCTCTGACTCACCTTGACAAAGATCACATTGTTAGGAAAGATCGTTGCATCGACCCCGTCCTGGGGCACCCGGGGTGCCGCAATCGGACCCCGGCTGGCCGTGAGAGAGGCGGGGAAGGTCTTCTTGGTTGGGGCACCCCCTTCCCTAGCACCGTGACTGTCCTGGGGCCGCCGCTGCTCTTCCTGCATCTCTTCGGAGAGGTAGTGCCGGATGTTCTGGCGGGCCGAATGAATCAGGGCCCCGTCAATGTCCAGCCCCACCATTCGGGCCGGGGCCCACTTCTTGGCCACGCTCAAAGTCAGGTGGCCCACGTTGCACCCAATGTCCAGCACCTCTCGGCCCCGGAACCACTCCGGCTTCATGGCCCGCAGCCGCACATCCTCACAATTGGGATTGCGGTAGCCGTAATACTTGCAGTAGTTGCCATACTGGAACTTGTGGCCCGTGACCCGGCGAGGCTGCGGCTGGTGCATGGAGGAAGCCTGGGGGTGACGGCCGCGAGGGGGCACGCTCTGCCCTCGCTCGGGGCTGCTCCGGCCAAGCGGCTCGCCGGCCCCGTGCTGCCGGCTGCCCCCTTCGGATTTGCTACAAGTCCTGCGCCTTTTGCGGTGGTGGTGGTGGTGGTGGTGGTGATGGCGACTCCCGGCACTCACCGAAGAGGAGACGGCAGCAGAGGGGCAAGGCGGGGCGGTGCTCCTGGAGGAGGGCTGGGCAGGGGGCGGCTCCCCACCCTCCAGCAGCAGGGGAGAGACCACCTCGTCCCTGCAGTTGATGGCGGTGTTGAGTTCGTAGGGCTGCGGGGTGGCCCCGTTGCAGGCCTTCTGGCACGACTTGCAGGAGGAGGCGGTGGAGGAGCAAGAGGAAGGGGCGGCCGTGGGGGCGGCGACAGGGGGCTTGCCGGCCCCCTCCGCGCCCCCCAAGGTCCGCTGGCTCCCCCGGTGCCGGTGCCGCTTGCGCCCGGCCTTGAGGGGCGAGGCCAGGACGGGCGGGTCCTCCTGGGCGGCGTTGAGGCTCAGCGGGTCGGTGATATCCTTGGGGATGAGGATCTCCACGGGGTCCCGTCCCTTGGCGGGCAGAGGCGACGACTTGGGCGTCTCGGCGTTGAGCGCCTGGTTCACCTCCTCGTCCAGCAGGCTGTTGAGGTTCAGCGGGTCGAAGATGTTGCCGCCCAGCAGGAACTCCGAGGGCAGCACCGGGTCGCACTCCGAGTTCACCCGCCGACGCCGTTTGAAGGCCGGGGGCTTGAAGCCCCCCACGTGGCAGCTGTTGCGCCGCTTCCCTCCTCCTCCTCCTCCGGCTCCTCCTCCTCCTCCTCCGGCCGGGGCTCGCGGGGGCGCCTGGAAGCCGTTGCGGGCCCGCTGGAGCTGCTCGGAGGCCGGCTCTTCCCGGCGGTGGGGGTCTTCGCCCGGCGGCCCCTCAGGCCCCTCGTCCTCGGCCCGGGCCTTGAGCAGCGGGGGCGGCGGCGCCGGGACGAGGAAGGTCTCCTGGTCCGTGGCCATCTCGATCATGCCTGGCCGGGCGAGCCGGGAACGGACCCGGCAACCCGCCGCCGCCGCCGCCGCGCTCGGTTCCTCAGTCGGCGCTCCTCCGCTCCGCCCCTCGACGGGCTCCTCCTACGCGTGCGCCGTGCGGACGCGCGCTCGAGCGCCGCCCCGGCAGCCCCCGCGCCGCGCAGCCGCAGTGCTCCTCCCCCGCTCGCGTCAGAGCCCGGCGCGCACGCGCCGATACGTCCCTCGCCCGTCGCTCGCGAGGCGTTACGCATGCGCACGCGCGCCCGAACGCCGCCGGAGGAAGAGCGCTTCGCGCCTACCGCTTTCCCGCGATGGCACGCTCCCCCTGCGACGGTGATTTATATACGCGAAGGGCGGGGCCGGAGGGAGACGCGCCCCCTTCTCGCAGCTTCGGCCAATGGGAGGTCCCGAAGGCCGCCACACGCGTGGATGGGCAGCCAATCGGAATCTTCTCTACGGGGTGTTCCAGAAGCCACCTCCTCCCCTTGCTCCCGCCTCCTTTACCCCATTTCGACCAGTAGGGGAAATGGTGTACCGTGTCTTTGACCAATCAGCGTGCCGAGATAATTTTCTCGAAAGTGTGGGCGAGGGTCCTTGTTTGCTGAGGGCGGGGCTTATCACGTGCCCGTGACAGTGTTACTTCGGTCCAAAGCTTACATTCCATCCAGGAAAATGTTTACTATTTTTATTAAGGGTGGAAATAATTAAAGAATAATTCTCTATTGTTGAATATAAAGGTGGCAGCGGGACCAACTAAGTCTCTTAAAGCTTCTAGTCCTCTTTGCGGGCGTTAATTTAAAGCCTCCAAAGCAGATTCTCTACGTCTCTTAAGGAGAAACTTGCTTGTGGCTGCAGGGACGGATGTTTGCATCGTAAACCGACTACACGGGAGTAAATTCCGCCTCGCATGAAAACAACAACAGCAGCAAAAGGCTCCCAATATGGGCAGTTGTGGAGGGTCACGTGACTCCGTTTCCCGAAGAAGAGGGCTTTGCAAAGCCTCCTGGTATTTGTAGTTCCCGAGAGTCCAGGATACACTCCGCACATGTGCGAAAGGCGAGACACTCCCTCCTGCCTTAGGAAAGCAAATTTAAGCGCGTGCGTGCAATAAATCCGCCCCCCCCTCCCCAATACATTTAGGATTTTCGGATGGGTTTCTTTGCATTGGCCGGGTGCACGTATTGCACTGCAAGCCCCATTATCCACAGCCAACACCGCCTTTGCACAAACTGGTCTGTGGAAGATGGGGAGTTTTAGACGAAAACGCCCATCCGCTCTCTCGCTAGTTCCCGGTTATGTTTAGCGTGACTTGCACCCGCTTGCTCGCCTCCAGATACGCAACCACAACGCGCGACGTTTCCGGGCGTTGGAGTGGCTCTGCAAGCCAGATTTGGAGATGGCCTGGCTTGCTTGGTGCAAACTCAGCCCCTTCTGCAACGCATGGTATCAATCCTGGCTAAATGCTCCCCACACCCCTCCAAACTGCCCTCTGGTCGGAATCTTTTGCAAGCCCAGTTAGGCGTAGAGGCGGAATCTCTCGCCGTCCACTACAGCTGTGCAGGTGGCTCAGTGGGCGAGTGAGTGCAAACATCAGGCGGCCAACAGCTGGCTTTCCGTAATGGAAAGAGGTTGCAAAAAGGCGGATTTTTCCTGAGCCACGGCGCCAAAGTCACAATCGCACCCCGGACAGCACCGGCTTCAGCCCTCTCGCCCCAGCCGCTCAGGCGGGCTCCCGTGCGCATGCGCGGCGCGCGAGCCTGCGGCGCAACAAGCGGGTCCCGGACATTCCATGACTCAGTGCTAGAGAAGCGCGCGAGGGACACGCCCCCTTCGAGGGCAGCGGAGCCCGGATGTGCGGAGCCGCGTGCTGGGGGGGGGGCTGCGCCTGCGCATTAGGAAGGGAGCGGGAGCGCGCGCTTCTGGCTCGCTGGGGTGTTTTTTTTTTTTACCTCAGTTTACGAGCGCGAAGCAAAAAAAAAATTAACTTTTTCAAAACTGAGGTAATGTTGAGCTTTAAAGCAAACAGGCGAGGCTTGTCCTTTTGGCACAAATATGACACAAAAGCCCCGCTTGTGTCCATACCGCGCTTTTTTTTTCCTCACGAAAAAAATGCTGAGGCGAGAAAAAGCATTGAGGTGCCAGCCTTGCTTTGTCATGGATACCACAGCCTCGAAAATCCACATTAAAATCCCCTCGGTTTCGCTGAACGGGGCTTTAAATTCTTAATTTCACAATATTTCCTTTGCCGACAAAATGCTGGTAAAAGCAGCAGAGAAAAGGATGGGAATTCTGAGGTGATCTCAAAATGAGCCTCCATGTCAAAATTTCTTGGGTTCAGCTGCAAATGTGCCTTTTTCTCGCTGCTGCTTCAAGAGGAGTCCCTCCCTGGCCGTATTTTTATTTATTTCACCTCTACATGAGTTCTTCTCAACAAAATTTAGTCAGAACTTGAATCAAAAGAAAACTAGGAAGACTCAACCTTTTGTTCCAAACCAAGAAAATGGACTGGCATCATCCTCAAAAAAGATCAATTTGATCCTTTAGTAGCCCCAAGATAATCTCCCTGGATCCCCTTTTTGTGAGAAGATTCCCTCAGAGCTCTCATGAGGGGAAAATTATTGGTAGAGATTGGAATAAGCAGGACTAAAGGGTAGCAAAAAAACTAAAACATTTTCCTTAAAAAAAATTTGAATATAATATTTTTAATTTAAACCTAGGACATCAGGTACCTTAAGATACTAGGGAAGATGAAAATTCCCAGAAGGTGAGCTCTTTTGTTTGGGTAATTCCACAAGACGTGGTCACTATGTGGAGTGGCTTTAAAAGAAGATTCATGGAGGACGGGGATTCATTCTAGGTCTAACCTATCAGTTGTGAAGACTTGGGACTGTTTTGAGATTGGGAGCAGATGCCCCCAAGCCCCATTTATAGAACATTCCCCATCTCTCCCTTAGAGGCATCTGGCCTAGGATGACCATTAGGTTAAGGGAACAGAGCTCGCCTTAGCTTCTCACCATGTGTGGGCTTCATTCCTGTCAGAAACAGTAGTAGTCACTATCTGGAATGGCTTTACAGGAGGATTCATGGAGGACAGGTCTATTCTATCATCCCTGAAGATCCAGCATCACTTCTGGGGTCTCCAGATTTGGAAGCAGATGCCTCCAAGTCCAACTCGTAGGAGATATCTCCATTTGGGAGCTCCTTGAAGGCATCTGGTTTATGGAAAAGGGCTCACTTACAGAATAACACAGTTGGAACTTTGGAGGTCTTCTATTCCAACCCCCTGGCCAAGCAGGAGACAGTATATATGGGGACTTTAGCTTCTCACAGTCTGGAGCTCATTTGTACAAGATGTGACCACTATTTGGAATGACTTTACAGGGGAATTCATAGAGGGTGGGCCTATCAACCTTGAAACACGGGACTGTTTTTGAGAACAGATGCCTTCCAATCCCACTTGGAAGAGAACATCTCCATACCCTACTTGGGAGCTCCTTGGAGGCATCTGGCCCAAGATAGCCCTTGGACTGATGGAACAGGATTTGCCTTAACTTTTCAATCTGTGGAGCCCATTCCCTGAAGAGATGGTGGTAATCACTATGGAAAGGGGGATCCTTAAAGGGAAGGTCTACCCTATCAGCCCTAAAGACTACTTCCAGGTTGGGAGCAAATCCCACTTGCAGGAGAACCCCAGAAGGAAACATCTCCCTCTCCTGATTGGGAGCACCCTGGAAGAAGCATCTGATGGGCCTCATTACTGGATTAAGGAGGGTCTTGGCCTAGTCTGGGAAGAGTGGTTTGGGCTTCTTAAGGGGGATACCTCAGCACAAAGGTGCCATCTTTGACAGCTATTGTTGTTGTTGTTAGGATTTCTATACCGCCCCTCTCCCAAAGGACTCAAGACTATCCTCTTGATTTTCAAGCAGCAGCTGGAAAAGGAAGTCCAGAAGGTGTCTTAGCTGCAAAGCAGGTCCATTTGCAAGCCTTGGAAATAGAAGCCAAAGTCTGTAATGACTTTCATTTAAAAAAAGAACACTGTACTTTGAGTCCAGAAACAAGAAGCTAGTCAAGAACTGTTACTCATAAACCAACATGCAACAACATATTGCAGTAAAGAAGCCAGGATGTTGTTACTGGAGCCCAAAGAATTGTGGACAAATTAACAGCCACTAGGAGAGATTTTGCAGGTTTAAATGTTAACTTAGATGTGTGCTCATTTTCACACAGCTCAGAACATGCTCACGATTTCTGCAAAGAGTTTATTCTAATCGTTATCCAAGAGGCAAAACATCCCAATATTTATTCTCCATCAAGAGCATGAAAGATGGCAGTTCATGTTACTCACTGATGTAAAACTATTGATAAGAGGACAAACATTTATAAACAAATCCTTCATAAATTCTGGGAATAGTGAGAAATCTTTTCATGCTGATGAGGGTGGGGATAGGCAAAGCTGTTGAGAATGGAATGAAGTGACAGTCACAAAAGGCTCCGGAAGAAACGAGTGATCAGTTTAGCGATCAGGATTCAGGGCCAGGCATCATGGGGTAGGATCTGTTGGCCGAGGGAGAGCTTCGCTAAGAAAACCTAATGCTGTTAATCCTGTGGCCTTCAGGAACATCAGCCATGGTGGACCACTCTTGAGGGTTGGGATTTTTGTAGACCACCCTCAAGAGTTGGAATTTGGGGGCACCACTCTGCTCCCTATTGGAAATGGATGGTTCCAGACTCTCTCTCTCTCTCTGTATGTAGAGGTTGAACCCCAGTTATAATAGTATGATGTGCTGTGGCTCTCAATCCTCCTGCCCTATTTCATTTAAAATCTGCATGAAGCCACTGAGCAAGGGCATGGTATGATTTCAGACGTCATCAGTATGCAGATTTTTATTTATCAGATTTATACACCGCCCATCTCACCTAAGTGACTCAGGGCAGTTGACAATACGGGAGTGGTAGTCCTTGACTTAACAACAGTTCATTTAATGACCGTTCAAAGTTACAACGGCATTAAAAAAAAGTGACTTATGACCGTTTTTCACAGCTATGACCTTTGCAGCATCCCCACGGTCATATGATCAAAATTCAGATGCTTGGCAATGGGTTCATATTTATGACCATTGCAGTGTCCCAAGGTCATGTGATCCCATTTTGTGACTATCTGTAAAAATATACGGTACTACAAAAACCATACTTAAAAGTACAAAGATAACAGAATGCAAGACAAGATTAAAATGAAGATGTTAAAAGAGGGGAAGAGAGTGTCCTTAATTCTTCCATCCACCCCTAGGTTTCAGGTCACACTTAGACACCACCACCCCAGGCCAATTGGCAGACCCAAGTCTCCAGAAGGTCAGAGGGAGGGGGAAGGAGTGTCGAAAGGGGAAAGAAAGTTGAAGCTTAAACCTAACAAGAAGGAGCAGCTGCTATCTAGAAGACACCCAAGTCTAGGATTATGCTATGATCCCTAGAAAGAGGGATCTGATCTGAAATTTAGGGGTCCTTCTGGACTCTTAACTTCAAGGATTTAATTATCTAAACCAATCTGACTGGATAACTGTTATCCGTCTCTTCAAAAGAAATCCTAACCTACGGGGACATTTTCTTTCAAAGGAAATGTTTTAAAAACTGTCCTTCAAAAGAATGGTATAGAAAACTGTATGTTCCTTTTATTAAACTCTGCCACCCTCTGAATCTTGCTTGGCTTTTGCTTGGTTGTTGTTTTCTGCTTGGATGATCTGAATGACTTAGAGGGCACCAAACCATGGCATCAACCAATAGGGAACTTGCAATATCTTTTTTCTGCTGTATCC
Source organism: Myanophis thanlyinensis (assembly GCA_017656035.1). Taxonomy (NCBI): domain Eukaryota; kingdom Metazoa; phylum Chordata; class Lepidosauria; order Squamata; family Homalopsidae; genus Myanophis; species Myanophis thanlyinensis. The sequence continues at coordinate 3,099 of JAEANM010006242.1, read as the reverse complement.
CCTTCCTCTCTTGTCTAGTTTGTGAGTGAGACAGGCTTAAGTTGACCTTATTTATACTAGTGCTAAAGTATTATTTTTTCCCTTATTCTGACATTGCAAAAGGGCAGCCTCCGTCTGTTAAATCTGTTAGGATTTATCATCCCTTACCTCCAAGCAAAGTTGGGAGAGCAGTGGTGGGAAATGGGCAGGAGGAGGACCAGGTTGGGGGGGGGGGCGTTGAACTAGATGACCAACAAAGTCCCTTCCAACTCTGTTATTCTGTTATTCACCTTCTGAGGATTGAAAACTGGGACATGAAATTTAAGGTCATTCTGCTGACAGGAATTGCTGGATTCAGCTCCTAAAACAACCTTCTCTTTACTTTTCCAATATATTTGTCAGCCTGTCAAAGTTCTCTGTCGGTGCAGATGCGACACACTAGGAGATGTACCGCCATATGGTGAAGAGACGATGTTTATTAACGTATTTTATTGTGGTGATGTTACATAATTAGATCTAGATGTAGTGTAGTATGAAGAGAGTGAAAGAAAGGGAAATCTGGGAAAATTTCTCCATGTGTCCAGCTAGTGGAGTGGCAGTTTCCTTTTATTTAAAAGAAGTGGCATCACTAACAGGCACTTTGCCTTTTCTCCCCGTTCCTCCTCTTATTTTTCATAAAACAGATGTGAAGCAAAATCTCCGAGGCTGGTTGATGAACAACCACAAGACAAAGCAAGAAGAACGGTACGTGATGATCAGTCTGTGCTCCATTCTTTATGTATTAAAGTAACTATTTTGACATGAATGGACTGATGATGTCACCAGGGGTTCTGTGATGGGCTTTCCATTACTTCTGCCAATAAACGTTTTTGCATGTTTGCATTTTCTTTTTACCATCTCTAAAACTTTTATTAGTTTTAGGGACTTGTGCACATACATTAGACTTGTTGGCTCAATGCTCCTGGGACAAGCCCTGCGCTGCTTCCCTCTCCATAGTCGTGCAAATACAGGTATTGACATCCCGTATTGACTTAATTCATCTAGTGACCATTTGAAGTTACTAGGACAGTGAAAAAAGTGACTTATTGCCATTTTTCACATTTACAACCGTTGTGGCATCCCGGTGGTCATGTGATCCACTTTTGCAACCTTCTGACAAGCAAAGTCCATGGGGAAGCCAGATTCACTTCACAACGTTGCCAACTTAACATCTGAAGTGATTCACTTAACAATGATGGCAAGAAAGCTCATAAAACGGGGCAAAATTCACTTAACAACCATCTTGCTTACCAACAGACATGTTGATCTCAATTGTGGTGGTGAGTTGAAGATTACACGTATAGTTTTTCATGTCAATTTAGTGTGTGCTGTGTGCTCTATGTGTGTGTGTGTTTATTCCATCCCTGCTTCGGCAGCATTAGCTGCTAGGGTGATGCTTGTTTTCATGCCGCTCAGTCTCCATGATACAAATTCATTCTGTGCTTGCTCTCTAAGGCTGGTCAACAGCTTCTTCCGAGGACTCTTCTTCGCCTTTCTGTGCGGTCAGAACTGGACTTCTTGATCCCTCTGACCTTGCAGTGTTAATGAAGGTGGGTCTTATTCATTGCTGATTAGCACCCTCTGCAACAGCCCATGGCCTTGACAGCTGGCTGGGTTGTTTTTAAACACAGCTGCAGCCCTTTCCAGGTTAGCACCATCCTCTTTCTAACACAAATAGTCCTCGGCTTACAACAATTCATCGAAGTTACCACAGCACTGAAAAAAAGTTTTTTACATTTAAAAAATGTGTTAAAAAATTCACATTTATGAGCATTGGCGTGTGATCCCTATGGTCAAAATTAAGATGCTTGGGAACTGATTCACATTTATGACTGCTGCTGTGTCCCAAGGTCCCTTCTGCAACCTTCTGATAAGCAAAGTTAATAGGGAAGCTAGATTCTCTTAACAACTGGGTTACTAAGTTATCAACTTAACAACAGTGGCAAGAAAGTTTGTAAACTAAGGCAAAACTCACTTTACAAATGTCTTAACAACTGAAATTTTTGGCTCAATCGTGGTCATAAGTCGAGGGCTACCTATAGCTAACAGGTGAGGAAGAGCACTGGCCTTCCCCCTTCATTCACACAGGCTTACTGCTTGCTGGAAGACCCACCAGCCTCCTCCTTTAACACAGTCCCTCCGCAAGGAAGAAAGCTCAGCATCAGGTGCCACAGCTGTGGAGGCAGGATAGGGCCCAGCAAATGGATGCCGGTGTGCTTTTCTGAAGGCTCAGTCCAAGAGCCCAGCTCCTGCCTCAGTTAACTCTCCGAAATCAGGGAGCCTGAAGAGGCAGGCTGGGACGGGCAGTCCAGAACTTATAATCACAATTCAGCCCCAAATTTCCACTGCTAAGATGTAACACAGTTGTTGAGTGAGTTTTGCTCTCATTTTACCACCGTTCTTGTCACAGTTGCTAACAGCCACCCCAACAACAAACTGTTCAGCATGATGCGGTCAAGAAGGCACCTCCTCTCCCTGAAAGCCAACACAGAGAGACTAAGAAGAAGCTACTTCCCACAGGCAATATGGACCCTAAACCATAACAAACCCAGGACTATAATAATTTCTAAACTACCTCTTAAATAATCTACTTCTCTTAACCACTCCATAATCTCCCTCCCTTTCTATACTACCCCCTTTGCCTACTACCTCGCAAGCGATTTAAAACACATTTCACTGCATTTCGTACTATGTATGTATATGTATGTGATGAATAAATTTGATTTGAATTGATTTGAAAGTGAATCACTGCAGTTGTTAAGTGAGTCACATGGTTGCTAAGTGACCTCCCCCCATTGACTTTGCTTGTCAAAAAGTCGGAAAAGGAGATTGCATGACCCACCCATCCCTGGACTACTGTGACCGGCATACATACAAGTCCAATCCATTGACAAGTATCTGAATTTTGATCACATAACCACGGGATGCTGCAATGGTCGTAAATGTGGAACCAGCATGAGGACTTCCGGGTGCTGCAGAGGACTCCCAGGCAGCTGTAACAACGTCGGAGGCAGCCAAGAGGGCTGAAAGACTTACAGGCAACGTACCACAATCCCAGGCAACGTAACAAGAAGAATACTC
>JAEANM010006241.1:0-18775 GCA_017656035.1 Myanophis thanlyinensis | reverse complement strand
GATTTTAAATGGTATTCTGTACTTCTTTGTTTTTTATCGGCTGTTAACCACCCCGAGTCCTTAGGGAGAGTGGGGCGATATATAAATCCAATAAATAAATAAATAAATTAAATAGAATGAAACTTATTTCTAAGGAGACATAGCTGACACAGAAAAGGGTAAGGGTCAATTGCTTCTTTGCAAGGTACTAAGCTTTGTGTTTTATAGCTGCACTCTAAAATACATTTATTGGGGAGGGGGAAACCCACACTGAATAGAGTGGGGTTTACAAAGTGTACTTTTGTACTCAGTTTTGTAAATTAATTTCCCCCTGTACAAAATGCCATTTTATTTATCAACTTTTTGTGTCCTTTATTTCTTATATTTTTCAATTACTCAGATCTCCCTAGATTGAAAACCCCTTTGCAAACAATTTTTTCTAATGTTCTAACCTTTTCTCTAAAAAAATATGCATTATAAATTATTTCTAAAATAATGCAATTTAAGATTTAAGATATGTAATTGCCTGAGGAAGAACTGATTTTAAAGGTAAATTAAGCACCAAATACATCAACCAAGCTAAATAAAAGCTAGGAAATAGCCACAAATTGTTTACTTAAATCCAGATACGTTACAAACCTTGCTGTAAAATAAGATTTTCTCCTTATAATGCAGAATACTCTACAGTATTTAGAAGTACAAGGTAGATTTATGTAGAGCGTAGGTTGCATTAAGGTCACAATATTAATAGCAATAAAACATCCTGTCCACTTTTACAGGCAAAATATACTCACAATGGTATTTAAGACGAAGAGAAATTCCTCTTAAATTTGCTAAAGGCAATAAGCACTGTCTGTGTTTGCATTATTAAACATTGAATGCAAGAGACTTGTCTGGCTGTGGTTACCACAGAAACATATATGCCCAGCCATCAGAAGATTATCTCAGTGTCTGAATCCCCCACTGCATAAAAAAGAAAAATGGTCTAAGGAAGATCATGTGGGAAGAAATGGGTTTTGGGAAAATGAATTACATTGCTGAGCATGTCACATACCCTGCTGTAATCTCACTAGAGATAAATCTCACTCACTTAATGACTATCCTATTTAGTAGCTTTTGAAGTTTTGCTGGCATTGAAAAAGTAATTTTACAACCAGTTCACTTGCACTTATGATAGTCCCAGCATCCCTGCAATCACATGTTTGAGTTTCAGGTGCAGCATATATTTATGAGTGTCTCAGTGTCTCACGGTCACATGTTCACCATTTGCAGAGTTAAGAAAAAAATTGCAAGTCATGATCATATGATGCCTTGCTTAATGGCCATGGATAATTTGCTTAATAGCCATACTTGAATTGATATTGTAGATACAAGCATGTATTTATGTCTACAGTATCATGATGATCAATGATTTCCAAGAAGAACACCTTATTCATGTGATAGTTTGAATATAGCTTTTTCGACTTTTCATATCAACTTTGATGGAATCTCTTCCATAGTATAAATTCTTAACAATCCTTGCTGGAAGAGAGAGCTCCTATTTGAACCAATTGATTTATTTTTTCTGCAGACAAATAGCAGCTACAGTATATCACAGAAGTGAGTACACCCCTTCACAGTTTGTAAATATTTAAGTATATCTTTTCATGTGACAACACTAAAGAAATGACACTTGGCTACAATGTAAAATAATGAGTATACATCTTGTATACTGTGCTGTCCCTTCAAAATAACACAACACACAGTGATTAATGTCTAAACTACTCAGAACAAAAATTAGTACATCCCTAAGTGATAATGTCCAAATGGGGCCTAAGTAGCCATTTTCCCTCCCTGGTGTCATGTGACTCATTACTGGAACAAGGTCTCAGGTATGAAGGGGGAGCAGGTGCGTTAAATTTGGTATTATTGCTCTCACTGTCTCATACTGGTCACTGGAAGTTCAACATGGCATTTCATGGCAATGAACTCTCTGAGTATCTGAAAAAATGAATTGTTGCTATATATAATGATGGCCTAGGCTATAGGAAGATTGCCAAGACCCTGAAACTGAGCTGCAGCATGGTGGCCAAGAACATACAGCAGTTTAACAAGACAAGTTCACTCAGAAAAGGCCTCTCCATGGTCAACCAAAGAAGTTGAGTGCCCATGCTAAGCGTCATATCCAGAGGTTGGCTTTGAGAAATAGACATATGAGTGCTGCCAGCATTGCTGTAGATGTTGAAGGTGGGGTGTGGTAAGCCTTTCAGTGCTCAGACCATATGCCGCACGCTGCATCAAATTGTCTGCAGGACTGTCATCCCAGAAGGAAGCCTCTTCTAAAGATGATGAACAAGAATGCCTGCTAACAGTTTGTTGCAGACAAACAGACTAATGACATGGATTTCTGGAACCATGTCTTGTGGTCTGATGAGACCAAGATAAATGTATTTGGTTCAGATGATGTCAAGCGTGTGTGGCAGCAACCAGGTGAGGAGTACAAAGACAAGTATGTCTTGCCTACAGTCAAGCATGGTGGTGGGAATGTCATGGTCTGGGGCTGCTTGAGGGCTGCCGACTCTGGGGAGCTACAGTTCATTGAGGGAACCATGAATGCCCACATGTACTGTGACATACCAAAGGAGAGGGTGATCCCCTCCCTTCAGAAACTGGGCTACAGGGCAGTATTCCAACATGGTAACAACCCCAAACACACCTCCAAAATGACCACTGCCTTGTTAAAGAAGCTGAGGATAAAGGTGATGGACTGGCCAAGCATGTCTCCAGACCTAAACCCTATTAAGCATCTGTGGGACATCTTGAAATGGAAGGTGGAAGTCTGCAAGGTCTCTAACATCCACCAGTTCTGTGATGTTGTCACGGAGGAGTGAAAGAAGACTCCAGTGACAACCTGTGAAGCTCTGGTGAAGTCTATGCCTAAGAGGGTTAAGGCAGTGCTGGAAAATAATGATGGCCACATAAAATATTGACACTTTGGGCCCCATTTGGACATTATCACTTAGGGGTGTACTCACTTTTGTTGCCAGCAGTTTAGACATTAATGGCTGTGTGTTGTGTTATTTTGAGGGGACAGCACATTTACAGTTATACAAACTGCATTCTCACTACTTTACATTATAGTCAAGTGTCATTTCTTCAGTGTTGTCACATGAAAAGATATACTTAAATATTTACAAGACGTGAGGGGTGTACTCACTTCTGTGATATACTGTATATGATACATTTTCATCAGCATTGCCACATGCAAGAAATATTTATACTTTCTATTTTCATTGACTACTTAGAAGAGTGAGATTATTATGATTTCTAACAATACACTTTCAGCACAAAAAATTTGCATCTAACATGACAAGTAGGGATATAGAAAATTCCAACCATGAATAATATATGAATTGTGATGAAATTATTTGTATCCCCATATATCTTACAAGGATTAAAGAGTTGGAGGGCAAAAGATAAAATAAATTGCAGGTTAATATCTATAACTTGCTGCTATACATATTCAGTCAAATGTAACTGGATTTAAGCATCTGGGTAGAGGTTTTACAGCTTCACTTATTCATTAAGTGACTGAAACTGTATAGAGCAAATAAAAAAATATGAATCAGGTTAAAACTGAAGCTAGGTATTTTATCAAGATCCTAGAATATAAATATTGACCTTTTTTATTTGCTTCACTTGAACCAATCCTATCTAAAGATTATAAACCAATGTCTTGTTTCCAGATGTTTTTACCCATCCAGAGGGAAGGGGTAGTGAAGTGAAGGCAATAATGGACAAAAAGTATTTTCAGAATTGTGCATTCAATATTCTCTTACTATTGTAAATTTACAGATACTTAACAGATACAGAAACAGTTTTGTTTTGGAAATGAACCACAGACAGTTGCTGTTTTAAACCCTAGAAGTGTACTCTTATTTTTCAGCTGAAGGCCCCCTTTAGCCTTGATCTAAAATGCTGATGCTGTATTCAAAAATTAGAAGAAGGGGAAGCCAGGGCAAAAACTACATTTGATTTGAATTTCAAATGCAATAAATGCATTTGATTAGATTATTTTCCATTTGGATATTTAACAATTTCACTTTAATTTTTTCCATTAAAAATTACAATTTGGTAAGAACATTTTGGAGTATTTTGAGGGCTGCTTCAAGGCTTTTGTACCTCAAACAACGCATCTCAATTAAGTATACTTTGTAAGAAGGAAGTTCAATTGAACATAGTGTGACTTTTTTTTTGCATGGCTGGACATTAAATCTTGAATTCTATATTTAATCATCATGATACATGACAAATATCACACTATATTAATATTCCAACTCCCTAGTTTCTCCCGGCAAATTTCTTATTTTACAGCCTGCTCATCTGTCACATAATATGAATAAAGCTGAGAACTATTCCTCAAGGCTATGTTAATGTATATTCTTCCATTCTTGAATTTGCAGAAAAAGTATGCCAGGAATCATTGTTCATTCCCAACATCTATTTTTCCTCAGTGCTGAGAGTGAGGTGGTGCTGTCTTTACAAATACACTATAAGACCAGTTAAGGAAAGCAATGAGTGAATGCCCCTGTTTTTGTTTCTTCTCCCATCAAACTTCCTAACTGGCAGGAAATACATTCATTAATCACTTTACCTGGCATAGTTTGGAAATAATTTTGAGTTTGGCTAATTTTGATGATTGATTTAAATTCCATAGTTCCCAGGGCCTCGCTCAGAACTCCCCCAAAATTAGGTAGGTTATCCTACAACTATTAGGGTTAAGATTAACCTTGATTTAAACTTTATCAAAGTTTCAAAATCTGATACCAAGACAGGTGTAGTTGGGGAATTCCTGGGAAAACAGGAGAAAAAATATTTCCTATTTTACCCTACAATTTCTTTCTCCCATTATCCACTGTTTTTAAAAATGTGTTTAAAAGTATAATGCTTTTCCTTTGAATTATCATATATATATTTGATATAAATGATATATATCATATAAAATATATTTAACAAAAAAGATATGAACATAGGAGAAGTGAATTTTACAGATTTATTCTGATGGCATAGAAACATGATTATATGTGTTGAGAGAAAATAAAACCAATAGAGTCATTCATGCCTAAATGAATTACGTTTTAAACTTTTACTGTATATCAAAAAACAGAAGAATGCAAAGGCAAAATAACATAGCTCAGTTAGATTATACTATGAGAATTATGATAAAAACAAGAGAATAATTATGTAGCAAGATATAATTCACCAGCAGTACTCAATTAGCTATTTCATATGAAATTAAACATTGTTCATTGATTCACCTGCCTTATTTATAAAATATGTATATTTAAATGTTCTAAATACTGTTTATGGAATCTATAAGATTACTTTGTGCCCCACCCATCCTTTTGCAGTGGCATTATGGTGGGGAGCAGTCTCTAGGTCAAAACAAGCAAGATAATGGTTGTGGCACATATCTGAAGTTTCTTTTTTTTTGTACATGCACATAACATTCAAGTAATGCAAAAAAGTAGGGCTTGAATTGAGCTTCTGCAACCACTTGATTTGGATGCTCTTTCACTAAAAAGTTGTGGGCAAGTTGTGCAACTGTCTGACACAAAGTCTGCCTCTTCATATATATGCTTTTATTATGTTGATGAGAATATTAGACCTCAAACACAATTGACTGCAAAGCAAGCCATCAGGAGAAAGAAGTATTCAGAGAGAGAGAGATGCTTTCCTACAGTTTATCACAGTAACTTTTATACCCTGTATCTTGGATTCTTTTCTTCTCTTCTGCCTCTTTAGCATCTTGATTCTTCAGATAAAGATTATCTCTTATTCTTTGGAGAAGGGAATGCATATATGAAAGGATGTTTTGATGAAAACAATGACAATTTGGTTTGGATTCCAAAATGATTCAGTCTCCCCAATCAGAAGGGATAAAAATGACAAATAAGTTGGGTAAATTCTCAGTCCATTCAAAGTCAGTGTAAAAGAGTTTTTATTACAATATTAAAAGTCACATTTAACTATTTTGCCAGTGAATAATGTTATGTTCATTTGTTTAGGTTTGTCAAGCAACTAATATATTGAGCTTTTAATAACTATCTGTTGCTTAGAAAAGTCTTATATCTCCAAGGGCTTTAGCAGCCAAGAGAGATTAACTGTTGTATGGAAAATTGTGAGTGCACAGGCTGAATTAAGATATTGCTATTGATATGGAAACAAAAAGAGTGACATAAACCTATACATTTTATATTTGCAGTTAACAAAATTATTGCATTCTAAAAATAATGCTTTATAATGCTATATAATGCTCTATATATTTGTAAGTCAAGCTGTTTTATAATTCATTTATTACTTTTAAAATACAATGTATTTGCTTCACTACAAAGAAGATATTTTAAAAATTAATATAATCCTGTCCTTATAAGTCTAGAACAATTTTAATAAAATAGTTATCACCATAAACTTTTAGTTTGGCTAGTTAGTACTAAATTAAGCAGTTGACTGAGCAAAATGAGTTTGCTTGTTATCATACCCCTGCTTTTCTTCAGATCTGTAGCAAGAAGTAAAAAAATTGAAATGGAATATGTATGTTAGGTACTGTTTGTTCTGCTGTGCCATAAAACAATGTGCTATTAAACAGTACCATGTAGCATATGTGGCTTATGAACACTAAATCTGATTGTCTAACCTTCCAAGACAATACACCATTGCCCTATGTCTTGCTTGCATTATAGATTTCTGGAGGGAAACTAGGTATTTACAGAAAAGACATTTCCTGCACATGAATTTTGTTAAATGTCAGGTAGGACTATTCAGAACAGAAAAGGTGAATGCTGACAAAGAAGCCTATCTATTACATATCTGAAACATCCTGCAAACTTCTGCAGCCTATATCACATCAGAACAGGCAGCATGCCTGGAAAGCTGTCAATAGAGATATGGAAGTACTAGAAAGACTGTCAAGAAGAAAGCATTTGGTTAAAAAAAATTAATTGTCCTATTCCTCCACCTGGTCATTAGGACTTTTTTCCCTAATGAAATCCTTCTGTTCATGTTACATTGGGTGAATTAGGAGCTACAGGCATGGTCTGTTTTTTTACACACAGGGAGTTGTTGATATGCCTGGGCTAAATCGAGTTTAGCAAATATTCCCCCTGCCCTAATTGATATAGCAGGTGCTGTACCACCGGAACCGGATATGCACTTTGATGCATTGCTTTGTTTAATGTGCATTTATAGCCCACACAGATGCAAACTGATCTATCTGGCTTGACTAGTATCACTATGGGGGTTTCCTAAGTGGCATGGTCAACTGCTTCTAATATACCCTGTGCTATTAATTTATAGATTTGTTGGTCAATTATATAGAGCAAAAGGCATCCATCTAGGTTTCAATCTAATGGGGGCAATTTTGGGGTCTAAGTTAAACAATATGGGGGTTCCTGGATACTTGGCAAGCCCTCCTGCAAACAGTTCTGTGAACTCTTCTACTAGATGATCGAAATTCTCAGTTGTCATTGCGTGGACTCCTCTGACGTGCAGTCCCAGGGCTTGGAACCATTCCAGTCCCAAGAGGCTGGGCAGCGTCCCATCGATCACTGTCAGCTCTAACATCCTCAAAAGTCTTTGAACTTTACTTGTACGATCTTCCTGCCCAACACTGGAATCTGGTTGCCCTGATAGTCATTTATAATCATCTTGTTGTGGCCCAACTGCAGCCGGCTGAGCTGTTGGTGGAACCTGACAGCGATCAACATTTTGGGACTACCCTGGAGGCTGAGGAAGACTCTGGGGGGTGTTCAGTGTCAGAGCAGGGACTAGAGAGGCCTGTCGGCCATCAGGTGGTATCTGAGTCAGGAGCAGTGAGGAAGAACAGAGGGAGGCTGTCCCTGACGTGCGTATGCAGAGGGCTGTGAGGCGGAGAGAGCTGTTTCAGAAGCAGAGAAGAAAATAAGGGGTTAATGAGTGGCCCCTCCCAGAGAACATATAGGTGGAGCGACAGGAGGGGAATTTTGCAGGAAGCAACAGTTTATTAACTTAGCCACATGAAAGGCATTCGGACAACCTATAAGTTGCTATCAAATGTTGGTGTTAATTAAGATAGCATTCTGGACTCTCAGCCAGGGGGTTGCTTATCTCTGCGTTAGTTGTGGCATACAGCCAGGTATGTCTTTGGGTGTTGGAAGACCTGAACCAGAACACATTTGCTGTACTTTTAGTTGTTTTTTCCGTATTTTCTGAATCATGCATTGTAAAGTTTGAAAATTGACCTTTTGTGCAGCACTAGATTCAAACAGTCTTTCAAAGTAATATCAAACTGATGTGAAATAACACATTGAATGCTCTTCTTCATTACCAGAAAACCTACATTTAAAAGAACTTGTCAAGGGGGATAGAAAGCACCAGTGAGGCTTCCATACATAGACACCTCTGTAAAAGCCAGGTGTTGGCTCCTGTCTGCCACTCCAGCTGAAAGGACCTTGGAAGAAATGCATCAAAGGGGTGGGAGAGACATCAGTTTGAAAAATGAACAGGGACTGGCAGATTCCCACCATTGACTATGTCAACAACAACTGATGATGAAGAACGTAGTGAAAAAATTACTTATCAGAAGTAATATCCATTATCAGAAGTGATATTCATTATTTTCCACTTCTTCTGATATGGGTCTTATCAGAAGAAGTGGATAATAATGGATATCAGAGGATAATTTTAGGCTCAGTTTTTAGCTGGGATGAGACAAAGATCATACACAAGGACATTGCATAAAAAAGTAGTTACAGGTACTCCTTGACTTACGACCACAATTGAGCCCCGAATTTCTGTTGTTGGATGAGATATTTGTTAAGTGAATTTTGCCCCATTTTATGATCTTTCTCACCACAGTTGTTAAGTGAATCACTGAAGTTATTAAGTTTGTAACACAGTTGTTAAGTGAACCTGGCTTTCCCATTGATTTTGTTTGTTGAAAAGTTGCAAAAGGCAATCACATGACCTTGGGACACAGCAACAGTCATAAGTACGAACCATTTGCCAAGCAACTGAATTTTGATCAAATGATCATGGGATGCTACAAAAGTCATAAATGTAAAAAATGGTCATAAGTCACTTTTTTTCAGTGACTCCTTTGTAAGTTTGAATGATCACTAAATGAATTGTTGTAAATTGAGGACTATCTGTACTATATTCATTAGGGGAAACTAATGAAGATGCCTATATGAACACATACCTGTCTGGTATTTAAACCTGAAGGATTTCTAATTTCTAGATAAAAGGAGTGATGATCCTTTGAATTCTGTGCAAGATCAGTATGGTCTTGCCAATCTCAGGGAAGAAATCAGCTCGGTCCTCAACTGGAAGAAATGGCATGCAACAAGAGAATGAAGAACGAAGACAGCAGCTTGAAAAGAAGGTTTAATGGAGGCAGAAGAGATTACAGTGTTTGATTCTGGAACAACTGACCAATTGGTTTGGTCAGTACATGGATTTCTATACATTTTTTTCTACAGCATTTTATAATTTAGAGCAGGGGTGCCCAATAGGTCGATCGCGATCTACTGGTCGATCGCAAAAATTGTGTGGGTAGATCGCATGAAGAAAGGACACTTTCCTCTGCCTCCGCCATTTGTTTATAAGTCTGGAGAAGTATTCTATATTTGAACGTATTCTGTGTTCTGTGTTTGTGTGATTGTACCGATGGAGGCTCATTCAGTTTGACTGAACACATGTTATGCATTGACAATAAACGATTGGATTGAATTGAATTGAAAAAAGAAAAAGAAAAAAAGATGGAAATGAAAAGTTTGAAGAGTGATTTTTCTGTCACAAAAAACAAAAAAAAAAACAAAGCATGAAGGTGGAGCTGGCACAGAATGGGAGAATTCTACTTGACTGTGTAAGAAAAGACATAACTTCACAAAAGAAAAGCCCAGTCCCATTAATAAAGAACCCCTAAGGAAGAGAGAAGCTAAGGAAAAGAACACACAAGCCACTAAAAGTAAAAAGAACACCAGTTCCAGGTTTTTTTCTCTAAACTGTCAAACTATAGTCAGAGACTCATGTCCCAGCTTAAAAGGGATACAGCCACATCAGATTAACTAAAGATAGGGATATAATTAATTACATTTGTTAGATAGGATTAAAACCCCAAGGAAGCCAGCATCTAGGATTAATCACATTTGTTAAACAAGTTTAGAAATCCAAGAAAGCCAGCACTTTAGACTCATTGTCAGCCTTCGCGAAACAGACTAATTAAAATCAAATAACAAAATACACAAAACAAGCCTCTAAATCAGGGGTGCACATACTTTTTGGGCTTGTGAGCTACTTCTACCGTACCGGTAGTGGCAATGGAGTTTGGCCCCACCCACTGGGTCAGGAAGGGGTGAGCAGGTTTCCGTCCACTGGGTGAAGAAGGGATGGGCGGGGCTTCCTTTCTTTATGCAGCTTGTGTTAATTTTAAAGTTTTCCTGACTTTTGCTGTGCTTTAGAAGTGGGATTGCTGACTCTGGGTGCCAGTGTGGAGTTAGAAGCGAATTCAGAGATCAACTAGATTCTGCTCACACCCTGTCCAGTGACTGATTAGCCATTCCTGCAGGATTTGCATAATCTGTCATTGTACATTGGGAATCCACCTCTCTTCTAAGGAGTGAAATGCCATTTGCAGAGGTGAAATTTAGCAGGTTCTAGCAGGTTTGCTAGAACCAGTAGTAAATTTTCTAAGCAGTTTGGAGAACCGGTTGTTAGAAGAAATCTCCTTTTGTTTTTCCCCACTTTACAGGGTTAATCTTGTAAGGAAGGTAGGAAAAAATATTCTGGTATTGTTTCCAGCCTAATCTTTATTGCCCTGCTTACAGAAACTGCCCACCCAGTCACATGACCCCCCCCAGCCACGTCCATCAAGCCATGCCCACAGAACCGGTAGTAAAAAAATTTGAATTCCACCACTGGACCTGCCTCCTCAGGATAAAATATCCATCTTGGAAAAAAGATAAAAAACATATATATGATAAATTTGATGCTGTTAAATGGGGATCTCTTTGTCACTCATGTTTTATTACCACCATCACAATAGCACTGGGATAAGATGATGCTGAGAAAACATAACTGGCTCTAAATCACCCAATAAACTCCCTTGTTGAGTGAGGGCTGGATCCCAGGGCTCCATATTCTACTTCAAAACCTTAATAACTAAGCTATACTACATATGGTTGTAATGAAGCTATAAAATAATATACTTATTATTTTAAATTTCATTCTGGTGATGTTTTGTTCTAAAATAATCTATACATTTGGGTACATATTTTTAAACTAAGAACTCTGTTATAAAGTTTGGAGAAGTATGAAAGACTAAAATAATTGTCCTAATTTTCACTTTGAAGGCTAATTTATTTCAAAACATCAACAGATTGAAAGCTTGAAGCATCCCTACAGTCCACAGAATTCACCCTTTCAACTTCAGCAAGATAGTTTCCCTTAAAAATAAGCAAGAGTTTGGGGATGAGAGAAGGAAGGGCAGCAGTTTCACTAAGTAGTTCTGCCATAAAACTATTGGATGCTAAGCTGAATGCATAGCAGTTCCCCAAGGAAGCAGCTTATTAACTGCCAGCACTACCTGAAGTAGCAGCTCACTAAGTTTCTGAAACAACCCAAGGGACTGAAAGTGACTTCTTTTTCCAAACTTCAGGAAAGATCTACAGAGAAAGGTAAGCAGAATACTGCATGCAATTAACAAACATAAAGGTGAGAGTAAAAGGAATATTGCAGATTTTTTTTAATCAGGGCTGAGCTGAAATGGAGATTCATGAGACCTCTTCCCGGGATATATTTTGTACTCTTTATGAGAGTTACAGAAGTGTCCCCAGTCCATATCCTTTCTTTAGAGCCAATGTCATTGGCTATTTCAGGATTCATCAACATGTCCTGCTTGCAGCAAAACAAAGTCATCCCACTAACCATTTGCTGTTCCTATCTGAAGCAGGTTGAAGTGGAGCTAAGGTGTTCTGGCATGAAAGTAGTGCTTTCTGTATTATGCCAACAGATCTCCTGTTAGGATATTCTAAGGCACATGGAGGGGAAGCCTTCAAAATCTGGACTCTAAATGTAGGGCTGTACCCTTCCACCTGTCTGGTAGGGTCTAAATCATCCAAAGAACTTCCTTGTTGAGTGAGTTGAATGGACATTTTTGCTCTGACATCTCATAGCAGAAGATGCTCAAGATACCTCCCTGGTGCAACCTATCTTCTAAGTATATATTATTTGGATCTGATGATCTAAACTTCCTGGAATTCTGTGAGGAGTAGCAGTTAGGGGCAAAGTCAGGCTCCAGCTTGGGGCTATCTTTGGTGAGATGGAAGTACAGCTAGTGAATGAGGAATTGGGCCGTGTCAGGGTGGTGATGAAATGTAGGGATTATATTGTGGCAAACAGCATGTAACTCCTCATGAAAGCAGGGACAATGTAGCAGCAATAATTGGAAATAAGTAATCAATTAAATAAACAAATATTGATCCTGGTACAATTAAAACAAATCTTGAATCACCAAACTTGCAAAAGGACTCACACTCATTGAACCCCAGTCCTAGGTCAGTTTCAGGAAAGTGATGATAATGGAATGACTTTTCTCACTGATAATAACATTGGATAGAGAAGAGATAAGAACAGCAAGGCTGTGATAATCATCGCCCTGAAACAATCACATTACACTATGTGCAAACAGAAAAACTGTATGGTCCCATTCTTGAGGTGGTGATAGATGTAGGTTATACAGACAGTAATTTTAAATTGATATGCTTTCCTGCTAATTCAACAATAGGAAGAAAACACTTTATTATTTAGTCTATAGGTAGATAGATAGTCTATAAGGCAAAGCTGCAAATATGCGCATTGAACTTTGTTACTGAGTGAAAAGCATGAACGGAAAATGATAAATTCAATTTTAAATTACTGGTTTTTTATTTTACTGGTTTTCTGAAATATATATCCCCTTGAGATGCAAGTGGAGATGGTCAGTAAAGGGATAGTTATATTTGTGTTTTGTTTATTTTTACATTTACTTCTAAAATAAATATATATTATGATATCTAATATGTTTGAATCATTCCATGATTTTGTATAAGTTATTTTGGATTAATTGATTGTATTAATGGGTTCAATATCTGTTTTTGGTAACCTATGGCCCATAAGTTGCCTATAATCACCATATAAAATGCAGAATAGGACCAGGAGATATTTGTTCAGTTAGGATCTGGCTTTCCTGGTTCAAGGGGCTTTTCTCACAATTACTTGTGACCTTGAGATCTTTCAGCTGGACTACTACAATGTGTTTCTGCTAAGTAGTTAGGATTGTACTGCAGTTCATCCATGCATCACTACTGTGGAAGTAGCATTGTTGACTAGTTAGGATCCAGTTATACTGTAAGTCTGGATGCTAGCCATCACTTTCAAAGCCCTCCTGGATCAGAAAGAACTACCTATCTGCCTGACCATTTCCTCCAGCTTAGAATAGAATAGAGCTGGAAGGGACCTTGGAGATCTTCTAGTCCAGACCCCTGCTTAAGCAGGAGAACCTATATTATTTCATATAAGTGACTGTCTAGTCTCTTCTTAAAAATCTCCAGTGATGGAGCGCCCACGATTTCTGAAGGCAAGCTGTTCCACCAGTTAGTTATCCTCACCGTTAGGAAGTTTCTCCTTAATTCCAGATTGCTTCTCTCTTTGGTTAGCTTCCAACCATTGTTTCTTGTCCCTCCCTCTGGTGCTTTGAACAATAATTTGAGCCCCTCTTCCTTGTGGGAGCCTCTCAAATATTGGAATACTGCTATCATGCCACCCCTAATTCCTCTTTTCTTTAAACTAGCCAAACCCCAAACCTGCAACCATTCTTCATATGGTTTATTCTCCAGGCCTTTGATCATTTTAGTTGCCCTTCTCTGAAGTCTCACCATCTTTTTTGTGGTGTGATGACCAAAATTGGTTGCAGTATTCCAGGTGCAGTTACTAGGGTTTTATAAAGCAGCACTAATATTTTACATGATCTTGATTCTATGCCTCTGTTTATACTACCCAGGATTGTATTAGCTTTTTTGGCTGCTGCTGCACACTGCTGGGTCATATTCAAGTGATCATTCACTAAGACTCCAAGGTCCCTCTCACAATAACTGTTTTTGAGCCAGGTCTTGCCTAAACTGTACTTATAACTTTGATTTTTTCTGCCTAAATTTAAAACTTTTCTGTTTCTCCACATTAAAATTCATTTTGTTGGGTGGGGCCATTGTTCAAGTTTGTCAAGATCTTTTTGGATCCTGAGCTTATCTTCTGGGATGTTGGCTATTCCTGAAGTTTAGTATCATCTGTAAATTTGATGAGCTTCCCTTCTATTCCTTCATCTAAGTCATTTATGGAGATATGAAGAGTACTGGGCCTAAGATGGAGCCTTGTGGTACACCACTGCTTACTTCTCTCCATGTGGATGTACTACTATTAAGATCTACTCATTGAGTACATTTTGTCAGCCAACTATAAATTCATCTGGTGGCGATGTTGTCCATTCCACATTTTTCTAGCTTACTAAGAAGTAGATTGTAGTCTACTTTGTCAAATGCCTTACTGAAATCTAACTATACTATGTCCACAGCATTTCACTGGTCTACTAATTTAGAGAGTTTATCAAATAATGAAATAAGATTGGTTTGGCATTATCTGTTTTTAACAAACCCATGCTAACTACTAGTTATAATTTTATTTGTTTCTAAATGTTCACAGATCTGATTTTTTAAATTATTTTTTCCAGGATCTTCCAGATTGATGTTACAGAACTACAGATTGATCTGTTGTTTTTTTCATTTCCTTGAAGATGGGAACCATATGAGCCCTTTTCCAATCCTCAGGTACTTCCCCAGTGCTCCAGGATTTTTGAAAGATATGGTACAGTGATTCTGTGATAACATCTGCCAGCTCCTTCAGAACTCTGGGATGTAATCTGTCAGATTCTGTGATTTATATTTGTCCAAGTCAGATAGGTGTTCTCTTATAATTTTCTTGCTTATTTTAATTTTTATTTCTAGTTTTGTCTTTTACAGTAATTTTCTTTGTATGCTGGGCTATAATTTCTTTTTGCACGAAGAGTAAATTAAAAGTAAGTGAGATGTCCTTGTCCTGCAAATAACAAGTCAAAGTTATCTCCCCTTCATCGAAAATTTCTTATGAAACATCTAAATAAATGTTCATCCTATGTGGTATAGTTTTGCCTTAAAATACACTTCTTGCCATGCTTAACAAATGGGTAAATTAAATATGAACAAATAGTTTGACACTTCATAGTAAAAATTACATCCATAATCAACTCTGAGATCCTTAATGTTAACTTATGTTAAGAGAGGCTTCAGAATATAAGGAGTGAGAGAGAACATATATTGAGATTCCATGGCCAAACCTGAAAAGGAACTATGAAAGATTTTTGACATTCAGAAAATGAAGATTTATTGTTTTTGTCCTTATGACAAAAGAACAGAGTGCAAAATGGCCTTAATTTTATTCACAGCTTGGAAGTTAGTTTTCTTGGACTGCCATTGTTTTAGGATATGAACAGGATAATTTGAGAATATTTCTAATATTTTTTTTTGGGGGGGAGACCCAAAGTACATGATATTATCTTCTCAGAGTGAGAGGCAGAGAAATAGATACACACAAAGGAAGACATTGTTGCATGGATTTCCAGTACTTGGATTAAAAAACAACAACAAAACCATAAACAATGAAGAAAAAGAAAACAGGTCTTGAGAACTGTTGCTTAGTTGAGCAACAATTGAGGTTTTCTGAATGTGACATACCAGTTTCTAGAAGCAAAATAGGCATTCTGATACTTAGGAAACTATGACGAATTAGAAAAGAAAAAAAATCTTATGCCTGAAGTATGAATGAGAATCAGTAAATCTTTTTTAGAGTTTTTTTTGGCAGTCATTGCAGCACTGATATGAACCAATAAATACAAAGAAATAGCATTGATAATGTTGCTTACTCATGGAAAAACATCACCAGCTTTAAGAATTTCAATAATTATAAGTTGGTCTAATAAAGCAGATTCAATACAATTCTGTAATTGTTTATTGTGACAATTAAATGTAATCAATGGACATACTTATTAATTAATCAGTTTTATATATACATTGATATTGTTGACCCCTTCATGGTTCATTGCCTTGTCATGGTGAAGGGGCTTATGGAGCCCAATGAAGCTATGAGCTATGCCGTGCAGGGCCACCCAAGACAGATAGGTCATAGCAGAGAGCTCTGACAAAATGTGACCACTGGAGAAGGAAATGGCAAACCACTCCAGTATCTTTGCCATAAAAACCCCATGGATAATACCGAAAGGCAAAAAGATATGACACTGGAAGACACTGGAGTCCCTCAGATTGGAAGGTATCCAATATGCTACTGGAGAAGAGCAGAGGTATAATACTAGTAGCACCAGAAAGACTGGGCCAAAGCTGAAAGGATGCTCATCTGTGGATGTATCTGGTGGTGAAAGGAAAGTCTGATGCTGTAAAGATCTATTCTCCATAGGAACCTGGAATGTAAGATCCATGAATCAAGGTAAGCTGGATGTGGTTAAATAAGAGATAACAAGACTGAACATTGACATCTTAGGAATCAGTGAACTAAAATGAATTTAATTCAGATCACCATCAGATATACTACTGTGGGCAATAATCCCTCAGAAGAAATGGAGTAGCCTTCATAGTCAATAAAATAATAGGAAAAACAGTACTGGGATACAATCCCCAAAATGACAGAATGATCTCAGTTTGAATCCAAGGCAATCCATTCAACATCACAGTAGTCCAAGTCTGGTGCTGAAGAGGCTTAAATTGATTGATTCTATGAAGACCTACAACACCTTCTAAAATTAACACCAAAAAATGATGTCCTTATCATCATGGAGGATTGGAATGCTAAAGTAGAAAGCCAAAAGATAACTGGAATAACAGGCAAGTTTGGCCTTGGAAAATGAAGCAGGGCACAGGCTGGTAGAATTTTGACTAGAAAATACAATGGTCATAGCAAACAGACTTTTCCAACAATCCAAGAGACAACACCAGATATCACCAGATGATCAACACAAAAATCAGGCTGACTGTGCTCTGCAGCCAAAGATGGAGAAGCTCTATACAGTCAGAAAAAACAAGGAGCTGACTGTTGCTCAGATCATGAGCTTCTCATTGCAAATTTAGACTTAAATTGAAGAAAGTAGGGAAAAGCACAAGGCCACTCAGATATGAACTAAATCATTTCCCTGATGAATATTCAGTAGAGGTGACAAATAGATTTAAGGAATTAGATCTGATAGACAGAGTGCCTAAAGAACTATGGACAGAGGTTTGCAACATTGTACAAGAGGTAGCAACTAAAACCATCCCAAAGAAAAAGAAATGCAAGAAAGCAAAATGGCTGTATGAGGAACTTTTAAGCTTCACAATTGAGAAAGGAGTTCAACAAAGTTGTGTACTGTCACCCTTTAACTTATATGCAGACCACATCATGAGAAAGGTGGAGCTAAATGAATCACAAGTTGGAATTAAGATTGCAGGCAGAAATATCAACAGCTCAGATATGCAAATGATACAACTCTAATGGCAGAAAGTGAAGAGGAACTAAAGAGTCTTTTGATGCAGGTGAAGGAGGAGAGTGCAAAAGCTGGCTTGAAACTCAACATTATGAAAACTTAAGATCATGGCACCCAGCCCTCTCAATTCATGGCAAATAGATGCGGAAGAAACGGAGGAAGTGACAGATTTTATTTTCCTGGACTCCAAGATTACCACAGATGGGGACTACAGCCAAGAAATTAAAAGACTCTTGCTCCTGGGGAAAGCCATGGCAAAGCTAGACCACATTCTAAAAAAGCAGAGACATCACCCTGCAACAAAAGTGTGTATAGTCAAGGCTATGGTTTTCCCAGTTGCAATATATGGGTGAATATATGTGAATATATGTGAAAGTTGGACCATAAGGAAGGCTGAATGCCAAAGAATTGAAGCCTTTAAACTATAGTGCTGGAGAAGACTCCTGTGAGTGCCTTGGACTGCAAGATGATCAAACCAGTCAGCCCTAGAGGAGATCAACCTTGACTGCACTTTAGAAGGCCAGATCCTGAAGATGAAACTCAAATACTTGGGCCACACAATGAGAAGGAAGGGTTCATTGGAAAAGAGGCTAATGCTGGGAACAATTGAGGGCAAAAGAAGAAGAGGATGACAGAGAATGAGGTGTCTGGATGGAGTCACTGAAGCAGTTGGGGTGAGCTTAAATGGACTCTGGAGGATGGTAGAGGACAGGAAAGCCTGGAGGAAAGTTGTCCACGGGGTTGCTCCCTGTCGGATGCCCCACCCCTCACCCTCCTCTCCCAATCACTCCTCACCCATACTGAGAAGGTAAGGGCAGGGCAGAGGTGTGGAGACTTGCCTCATATTCCAAAGTGGGAACAAAACTTGCTTCATCTCTTGCTGGATTTCCAGGCACTTCTTCCAGCCCTTGTTGGTGCTGCATGCATCTCGCTGGCTCAGTGAGATGCATGCAGCATGCATGCATGTGCAACTTACTTTCCACACCAAGACACCAGCCCCACCCAGCTCTCTCTCTGAGAAAGAGAGAGAGAAAGAGAGAGGCAGAGAGAGAGAAAAACAGACAGATGAGAAAGACAGAGAGAGATGAGAGACAAACAAGAGAGATAGAGAAAGAGACAAGAGACATAGAGAGATGAGAAAGAGATAGGTGAGAGACAAGAGAGATGAGAGAGACAGAGAAA
>JAEANM010006240.1:0-18775 GCA_017656035.1 Myanophis thanlyinensis | reverse complement strand
AATAAATAAAAATCAGAATGCTGTAACATCATTCTGAAGGAGTTTGCTCAGAACAGTATTCATATGGGAAAAAGATGTTTTTATCTAGTTCTGCCCAGGAAGTGCCATGTGATTTTAACTTTAAAGAGAAGAGATTAAAACTTTGCCAAAGTAACCAATTATTTTATAAATTACTTGATCCTCCTTCCCTGTGATATTTAGTGATATTGGCTAATATTTTAGACCCAGGGGAGATTGGGCAGTTTTCCTGCAGATTGAATAACAGTAAATTTCAGGACACTGTGCCCTTTGAAACCTATAGTAATAACTTACAGTTATTATTTTTCCTTACATTTTCCAGGTGCAAAATTTGGCTGTCAGGAGTCAGCAGACTTCAGTAGCTAATGCACCACTCCAAGCTTCTACTCCAAAGGCTACTTTGCCAGGGAATTCCCAGTCTTCAGTACTATCCCAAGCTGCCCATGCCGGCCAGACTTTGACAGTAACACAAGCATCTTCTGGCAATGTGGGCCAGTCACTCAATCTCAGCCAAGGTGCAGCAGGAAGTAATGGCATTTCTGGAGGTATGGCCTCATCAGTAGGGAGTCATGCTACCACTGGATTGAACCAGTCAACTTCATCTGGCCCAGGATCCAACTGCCAAAGGAAAGGAACTGGTGTGGTTCAGCCTTTACCAGTACCTTCTGCTCCTCAGGCAGTGACTGTGAGCCAAGGAAGTCAGACAGAGGCAGACAGTGTGGCAGCAAAGAAGGCTGAAGGTGATGGTAATGGGCAACAGACTGTGGGCATGAATCTGACCAGGACAGCTACACCAGCTCCAAGCCAAACTTTGATCAGCTCTGGTATGTTACATGTGATTCTTTTCTTTGTGGGAAGCCTGCCAATGCCTTCTTGAACCTTTTTATATTCTTTGACATAGTTCACTGCTTTTATAATTTCTATGTGTCACAGGAAATATAGACTTTAATTGGGTGTAGTCAATTAGTACTACTCATTGTTGCGTTGGATTAGATTGGAGGAAAAGCTCTATGGTTCTTGTTCCTGGTAAGGAGAGCTGTGTTTTGTCAGACTGTCTTCTTTCTCAGCGAGTGAGATACTGAACAGGCAAAATTGTTTTCTGCAAGGATGAGAAATAAATCTAACACAAGGGCAACTTGTCCTTCTATACCAATGATATCAAGGATTGGACATACATAATTCCTTTACAACAAGGGTGCCAAACTCACAGTGTCATGGTGTCACATGATGTATCATGACTTTCCCCCTTCTCTAAACCGGGGATGGGCGTGATCAACGCATGACACATCTGGCTTGTAGGCCACAAATTGATACCCCTGCTTTACAACAAATAAAGTTGCTCAACCTTGGCAACGTAACAAGACATATGGACCTTATTATATGGCTGGCTAAAGAATTCTGAGAGTTAAAGTCTTAAAGTTGCCAAGGTTGAGGAATACTGGCATAGAAAAAGAAATGCCCCCACTCTCTTTGCCTTCTTGGTGAAAAGGGTTAATCTTTGATTTGTGAATGTCTTCATCAATATCAAGAAGAGAACACAAGAAAAGGTTCAAGATACTGTGCATGAATCATTTTTTGCAGTTACATTAGTGAGTACAATTAAATGGTTTTTAATTTGCTAGATTCTCTTAGCTTCTCCTTTTCTTCATCTTCTCTAATTGTTATCTTTTAGGATGTGGGTATCTGACTTCATTTTCTTACATTAAAGTATTTTAGTGATGATACTAAACCTTTTTCTTGCTGTTTACAGCCACGTATACCCAAATCCAGCCTCATTCACTGATCCAGCAACAGCAACAAATTCACCTCCAGAAGCAAGTGGTGATCCAACAACAAATTGCTATCCATCACCAGCAGCCATTCCAGCATCGTCAGTCCCAACTCCTGCACACTGCTACACACCTTCAGCTGGCCCAGCAGCAGCAGCAGCAAGCTCCATCTATGACCCAACAGCAGCAGGGGCCACCACAAGTTCCACAACAAGCCCCATCTCTTCATGGCCAACAGCAAGCCCAAACTCTTGTTGTCCAGCCCATGTTGCAGTCACAATCTCAGCCAGTGCAGCTTCAGCAAGACAGTCATTGCCAGACAGTCACCAAGACCCCTGTCCCTATTCAGTCCAAGCCTCCCATAGCCCCTCTGAAACCCCCACAAATTGGTGCTGCCAAAATGTCAGCCTCCCAGCAGCCCCCACCTCATATACCAGTGCAGGTGGTAGGAAATCGCCAGCAAGGTTCAGCTCAGGCTCAGGCATTAGGGCTTCCTCAGATGAACACAGCTGGGCAGCCTCTCCGGGTTGTGCCAGCTGTAGTGCAGCCAGTATCCCAAACCCATACAGTATCCTCATTAGCACAGATATCTTCCTCTTCTTCCTCTTCTTCGGTATCATCGTCTCCACCACCACCACTACAAGAAGCCCTTCCTCCGCTCACTGCTGGAGCCAATGTAGCTCAGGGCACAGTGCAGGTGAAGAGCACTACTTAATCTCCAATCCTTACTCAAGCAGCAGCCACAGCATATTTATGTACAGCTAGTCCAGTTATCAGTAAGTGGCCCCTTGCCAGCATAGTAGGAAACAGAGTTGGAAAGGACCAGGTATAATGGGCTAATTTCCCTACACAGGTTCATCAAGCTAGTCTGTTATTGAGAAAAAATTAATTTTGCATCTGAGGTCTTTATAACATTTAGTCAAATAAGGTGATTTTTAAATGAGTAATGGATTTCCTTAGATTTCTAGATAAGTGAGACATAAATTGTTGGTTTCTTTTAAGGAAAGCTTCACTAATCTCTATTGTCTGTGGTTCTGCTGTTGCTTCTCTCCATGCAGTCTTGATTTGGAATCTTGGATTTTAATAATACTTAAAATAGATTGCATAATATCTTCACTAAAATATATGTAACATTTCAAAGTGTTCCTCCTGCACAGAGTAAGCCCCAGGCTTTGGCAGTCAAGCGCAAGGCAGAATCTGAAGAGGAGAGAGAAGATTCTAGTGTACCATCTTTACAGGCTGTCAGATCTCCTGTGGTCGAGAGTCCCAAAATCACAGAAGATAAGGATGGCCTTGGAGGTGAGGAAAGCAGAGCTACATTTTTCATTGTTGTTTTTATGGTTCACACATAAGGATTATGTGCCTATGCACATAATGGGGGATTGGGATGGGCATGGCCAGGTTGGGCATGGTTAGTTCTTTATGTGTTTGTGACATTTCCTTTCATTGTTTAGAAAAGAGCTAAGGCTATTCAGGGAAGCCTTGACTGCATTCTAATCGAGTTTTTGTTGCAGCCTTTCTGAGCATACTTTATTCTTTTTCCTCCATTCTGGTAGGAACAGTGTCCGTTTTCTAGTTCAATCTGACCTACGCTCAATATATGCTCTATTGGTGTGACAACCCTCAAATTTTGCAGACTGCAGAATGAAATAATTATCATTTCTTCTACTTGCTCATACACCTATTCCTTAGTTTTACCCAAGTTTCTCACATTTTAGATTTTATTTAGTGACTCAAATCAAATTTAGTGACTCAAAGGGCTTTAATTTTACTCTTTAAAGGTGCACTTTGCTGTGATATCTTTCATTTTGAATTGTTGCATCTGATTGAGAGAAATGAAAATTTTTGTAAAACTCAGCCTGTTGTCCTTTTCTCTGTCTTTGAGTTTTTCATTGGTTTTACCCATTTTGATATAAAAACTTTGAAGCTATAACTACCTGTCCTCTCTATTTGCTATCTTGGAAGATACCTTTTTGGATGACTATTATATGAGTAAGGAATCTCATGAATTCTGGTTTGGGTTGGACTTTTTGAACCTACTATATGAACAAAGGCTCAAGTACATACAGTGTCTCTGGTGATTTTCTAATTTTTTATACCATCTCCTGGTGGGAACACTGGCATCTGTTTGTCTCCAGCTCTGGACTTTGGAAAGGCAGTCTCATTTTTACCCAATATTTTGCAAATTGGCTGGTACAGGTAGTCCTCAACTTACAACCACAATTGAGTCCAAAATTTCTGTTGCTAAGCGAGATGAATTTTGTCCCATTTTACAACCTTTCTTGTCACAGTTATTAAGTGGATCACTGCAATTAAGTTAATAATGGTTGTTAAGTGAATCTGACTTCCCCATTCATGTTGCTTGTCAGAAGATCACAAAAGGTGATCATGTGATCCAGGGGCACTGCAACTGTCATAAATATGAGTTAGTTGCCAAGCATTTGAATTTTGATCATGGGGATGTTAACAAGGGTAATAAGTGTGAAAAACAATCATAAATCACCTTTTCCAGTGCCATTGTAACTTTGAATGGTCACTAAACAAACTGTTGTAAGTCGAGGTGTACCTGTAGTTTTAATCATGCTACTTGATCTCTGGGGGGAAAAGGTGACTTAAAGGAGAGCTGACAGGTATAATGTATACACATATTCCAAATAACTTTCCCCTTTGAATCTGGGTAGCTGAATACTTTTTGGTTGTGTAAGTCATAAAATACAGTAAAGAGTTGTGTACTTACTAATAACTGGGTGAGCAACCATCTAAATTCACACATCCCACCCAATTGACACATTGAGTTCACTTTAATTTCAGGATGCTGTTATGCCCTTCAGAATCTATAAAAGAGTACAGAGAAATAGAAAATATACAGCAACCATCAGTAAACCATGAATATTACTCAGGAATATCAGATAGCTTGAGAAAGAAACTCAGGGTTGCCCTGTTTTGAGTCTTATTGATATCAGAGGGAAGGAAGGGGGAAACACTGTCAGATTTTCAAGATTTTGTTGTAGGCTAAGTAGAGTATTTCTTGTGTCTGTTTCTTGACTTTGCCTACCTGAAAGGACTGACAAAACTAAGTGAAATGATAAGTGTGCTATTGAGGACAGTGGGTGCCTATCTGTTGGAATAGATATTATGTATGCACAAACCCATATATGTGAATTCATATAAGACTTCAGATTACTTTAGAGGTAAATCACAAGTTCTTTCTAGTTGGGGATTGAGGCATTTGTACATAAACAGTCTCTTAATGATGCTATATCAAGAAATATAGTAAAGCCTCTGAATCTTGGGAAATTATTAGGATCAAGCTTTGTTTCCACATATAATTTTCTACCCTTAATGGCTAATAAATGTACTATTCTCTCTGGTCCTTAATCAGCATGTGATTTTTCTATGAGTAGAAATTGACATGAGAAGTTGAGATCAACATGAGACCCCTTTGGAAGAAATGGTCATGAGCAGTGATTGTCCTGCTGCATCATCCATCCTAACTGGTATTGAATCTTCAAATTCTGCAAGGGAATTAAATACTGTTTAACAAATATAATGATGCTGACTGAATCATGTATGAGTTTTCAAAGGTCTTAAGACTTGGTTATTCCTGAGAACCCTGGAGGACCAGCAAACTAGTGAGGTGGCTCCATTATTATTAATATCACCTGTTACTTGTTTTTTAGCATTGTTTTATCATTTTCAATATTTCATTTTTTATTTCAATCAAATAATATGATAACTAATTAAAATACAGTATATACAGGTTTAACACTGTATGCAATTCCCACATGGAATTATATTTAACAATGAATACATGGATTTAATTTTTATAAAACAAATCCTTTTTTTTAAATATACAGCAATTTTAAAATTTAGTTTGTTAATGGTGTTTCTGTTTTAGAGAAGACTGACTCTTTCACCAGTGGTACTCTAAATGCATCCCCAAGTGACCCCAACTCTGCAAATCCAACAATTGCTTCTGTTCCTACGCTGGCTGTGTTGTCACGTCAGACTGGAGATTCCAAACCTCCACAAGCCATTGTCAAGCCTCAGATTCTTACACATATCATAGAGGGCTTTGTCATTCAGGAAGGGGCAGAGCCTTTCCCGGTAAGAAGGCTGTTACCGTAGCATTTTGATCCTTTTTGTCATTCTAAGTTGATCCTATGGGCTAATGCAAATCTCAGAATTATGGAAGAAATAATATGAAAAACCTATTTGTTCCAACAGGCCGGTCTGGCCTAGCATTAATTATTTTGGGGTTTTAAACTGGTTTTAAATTTTAAATTTTATAATTTTTCATATTTTAATTATCCACTCAATTTAATTCTTTTAATTGTTTTTGTTATTTATTCATTGTTTCCTTTTAGATGGTTGTACACCGCCCCGAGTCCCTTCTCAGGAGAGGGGCTGTTTATAAATCCGAATGAATGAATGAATGAATGAATGAATGAATGAATAGATTGATAGGAGGCAATGAGTAGATGAAAATGATGAATGTTTATTATTTTTTGCAATATAAGACAAGTATTATTTTGCTAGTGCAGTTCAATGGCAGTATTTACATTGACAACATCTATTGATGTTCTAGTTTAGACCTTTGACATTTTTAGTTTAATAAACATAATCAACTACAAACATTAAATCTTAGTAGTAGTTTTAATATCAGTACCAAAAATTTCATTATATCTTAAATTATGTTTTATTCAATGCCAAAAAATATTATTTCAGATTTGTTGGACTCTTGCATTTATATATAAAAAGCTACATAAATATAATATAATAAAATTATAATATATAAATTGTTGTAATATTGGGATTACAATGAGATTATTGTTTCTTATAAATACATATTTCTACCCTGTCCTATAATTGTTCTATTGAGGATTTGCATGAGCACATGTACTTTGATATGCTGAATACAGAAAGTAGATTTTCTGTTAAAAGCTAAAAGATGTAGCATTGCAAAGAAATATGGCCCTCAGTTGCTCAGTGGACTGCAAAATTAATATTATGAACTTTTATTGACATAGATTATAATGAATTAATGAAATCCAACTACCATGCATTGAAATATTTATATAGAATGTTTATATATGTTAATCCGTTAAACATATGCCCTGTTTGTTTCTAAAATTATATATTGTTTTCTTTTGTCTTTGTTTTTGTATTCAAATCAATTAAAGCAAAAAAAAAGTTTTTTTAAAAAATGGGATGATATAACACGACTAAGCAATGTATTCTTCCTTGCCCTCCATACCTGCAATACCATAGGATGAGATGAGCTCCCTGTGGACTTAGCTAATACTACCAAAGCCAGAGGGGAAAAATGCAGTAATCCTATAGGCCCATCTAATGAGGCATGTAAAAGGTAAAAGCTGTCAATGAAGCTAATGTGTGGTTTTTCTCCCTCTTCTCTCGAATGCAGGTGGGCTTCTCTCAGTTCCTTAAAGACTTTGAAAAGCCTCTTCAAGGGGCCACTCCTTCTAGGCAGTCTAACAACCAACCCAGCAACTCTCCTGGAGTAGAAAGTTTAACAGTTGGTGAGTGTTTATTGAGAATTAAGAGTAGATAGAAAGAAATCTTGCATCATAGTTATTGTGAGATATTTTCTTTCTATTAAATACTTTTCAAATATTTTGTCCATTTTTCTATTTTTTTTTAAAGCAAGAAGAGGCTGATTGCCAATTCACATTCTTAGGAATTGATGTTGTCTTCCTTGAAGAGTTATCCAGATTATTAGCATTGTCAAGGTTTAATTTTACCCAGTATAAAAATTATGAGGTTTTGAGACATTCTTAAGGAAAAGATTCATGCTTTAAATAAATATTTAGTGTAGTCTTTCTGTGAAACAGTACAATTTTTTTCTCAAATAGATTTTAGGTTTATATCCTATTTTTGCTAATTAACAAGATTACTTGTACAGTATCTCTTCATCTGTCATTTCCTCAGATCAAGACAAGAAAGGAAACTTGCTGAAATGTGAGTTCTGTGGCAAATATGGCCCTGCCAGTCAGTTCCGTGGTTCCAAGAGGTTCTGTTCTGTAACATGTGCAAAGAGGTAGTGATAATTGGATCTTCTTGAAATTTATGACTTCTAAATAAGTAATTTAGAGCAGTGATCACCAACCAGTGGTTCGTGATAAAATTTGGGTGGTCTACAGAAAAATTATTTTCATTTTTTATATTGCACTAAATCAGAGGTCCTTAGGTACATTCCCCAGCAGGCCAGTGCACCCAGGTGGAGGAGCTGCTCTGGGACGACCAATGGGCCAGTCCTGTGACTAGAACTCTGATTTTCCCACCAACATCAGCAAACCACTGTCAGTCTGCCCATCTTCTTTTTCCTTCACTCAGACTGACCACAAAGCTTTTTGAGAGAAAGAACACAAAAGAAGTTCCTGGAAGGCTTTGTGCCCAGACCAGTTGCTTTCTCTCAGGCCTCCTGCAGAGATGGGTGGGAGGCCAAGAGAAAACACCTGGTCCAGGCACAGAGCACCCCAGCGTCAAGCTAGGTCTCCCTGTCTTGATCCAGCAGACAAAACAGAAAAGGGGAGCAGAGAGAAACAGTCCAGTTGCCAGGGTATGCCAGAGTGGGAGGCCAACAAACTGGAGAGCTTCCCTGTCTTCCCAGGAACATGGAATTCTTGCAACCAGGCCCAGTTTGCAACCAGTTTGTTCTGCTGCTAGAGGATGGACTGCAGTGGTCCCTCCTCCAGCAGTATGCTGGGATTTCTGCAGAGCCTCTCCTTTTGGGGTCTTTTTCTGCAGGTCAGGGGAGGGCAGAAATTCTGGGGTCTGCTTCAGCTTCCTGGTGCAGGGCTTTTGGGTGAAGACTGGAGAGAAGTGCCACTGGTGGTGAAGAGCCAGAGGGCCTTGTTCCAGTGGGACTGCATCATAGCCTGGAACTGGCTGACCATCTCAGCCCATTGAGCCTCCAGGCTCCAATACCTGGCCGTGCACTCCCGCAGGTGTTCCCTCTACTTGGAAAGCCTATGCTTGTAGTCCTCAGTGAGGTAATTCTGCTGAGCCTCCTCCTCAGATCCAATTTGAACTGAGCAAGTTGTTTTGCCAATTCTTTCTCGTGGTGGCTGCTTAGCTCCAACAACTGCTTTCTGTTGGAGCCCTAAGGAACCCAGGTGGGGAGGCAGGGAGGGACTGGGAGGGGCAAGTAGAGGCCAGCGAGTTGCTCCTCAACATGAGTGACACTGAGTTGGCCACACCCACCCAGTCACATTACCACCTAGCCACACCCACCCGTGATCATTAGGCAGATCATTAGTGGTCCACGGGATTTAAAATTATGAATTTAGTAATCCCTGAGGTCCGAAAGATTGGGGACCCCTGATTTAGAGAATGAATGCCTAGATACTAATAGACTGGAAAAGAAGCTTCATTTTATTTCTAAGGAATAGAAATTATGTTTTATTCCTGGTCATAATAGATATAATGTGAGCTGCAGCCACCAACTACGCCTGCAACGGAAAAAAATAAAAGAGCTCCAAGAAGCAAACTATGCTCGTCGCCGACGTGGACCTAGGCGCAACAGCTCTGAGATCGCTCGAGCCAAAATCCAGGGCAAGCATCACCAGGTGAGAATATAGAACCATTCTTTTTTCCTACCATGTTTAGGACAGATGGAATTAATGTATGCTTCTCTATTTTTCTGTCATGGTGCTGGGAGACATTTTCAAACAGAGACATTTAGAAATGAATTGGTTGGGACCATGTGGTATCAGGACAGATCTTAATGAAGTTTATGGCACAGTGGAAATGGCCCAATCTTCCGCTTTCTTTCAGTAACCTTGCTTTAATTGCTGTGAGAAATGAAGCTATCAGGTTTGCTTACAATCTTATTTCCCTGTAGTCCAACAGTGCCCAGCTGCCTGAAGGACAGGAAAATCAGAGAATCTCCTAGACCTAGTTTGCCAAATAAGATGGTAGGTGTAGCCTAGGGAGAACAAGAAAAGATGCCTTAGAATATAGCAATTTGCATTGTACCTAGTACATATTTTGTGATTCCATATCATAAGCATCTTGTGAATAGGCAAACCATCAAGAGAGTGTTCACAACATTCTCTTACTTTCTAAAATGTGATATATAATTCTCAAAAGATGCTTCTATTTTAAAGGATTTGAATTGGATTAACTGTTCATAAAATATGTCCAAATGGCTGGAAAATTAAATTTAGAAACATTAAAAACAGACCAAAATACATGGAAAAAGTCTTTGAGGATATTTTGAAAGATTAGAAATCTAATGAGGTATAATGCAATGTCAAAGTGGTTGTGTTGTTCTCTTCTTTATTGCAGTTTCTGTTATAAAGAAACTATTTCGCAAATATTTTTTTCTCACAACCTTAATCTCCATCATGGTTAAGCAAGATTGACAAAAGACCTGCTGTTACAGGGAACATAATCTGTATAATTTGTTGTCAGTATTATAGGTTCTAAATCATACTCCCATGAAATCTTGATTTTAAAAATGCACTTTTAATCTGTCCATTTTTAAAATCCACTTCCATTATGATTGATTGGAAAGGTTTTACAGTGATTCATACTCCAGTCAACAGTCCAGCAGATTATATATTTTTGTATTGTTTTTATAGGATCTAGTTAAATTCATAAAAGAAAGTTTGTAAATGAACAACAACTACTCGTCTGTTATTTTTGGTAACTACCTGAATGGAAACAAATTATTTTCCAAACATGTTTTTCAGAAAATTCTGTTTAGGGAGATTGATGGAAATGAAAGCCATAGAATCATAAATATTTCAGCAACTGGATTATTTTCCATTTCAAAACAATGCCTATGTATATTAGGATAGAGACCTTTACATTTGCTTTCTATCAGTCTTTCTGTCATCCGCAGGATAGATCTTTTAAATCAGGGGTCCTGAAACTTTTTAAACAGAGCCAATTCATGGTTCCTCAGACTGTTGGGGGCCCAAACCAGATGGGTGGGCATGGCAAGATGGTCATGTGACTGGGTGGGTGTGGCCAATTTAGCAGTCCATTAAACAGTACACACAAACTTTAATTTGTTTTGCTTCTGGGGGTGTTTTATTTATTTATTTATTTTTTGCATGTTGCTCTTTTGGTTGACTTTTCTTTTTACGATATCATTTTTTAAGTTGTTTAGGAGGCCTGCCAAAGCCACTAATCTAGTAATAATGCTAGAGGCCAGGGAGGCCAAAAACAGGTCGCATAGGGGCGTCCATGTGACCTGTTTTGGCTGCTTCATCCTCCAGTAGCACTCTGCTGGCCAAAAACGGCCTGTTTTTGGCCTCCTGGAGCCTCTACGTGGCCAATTTTTGGCCTCCCCAGCCTCCAGAAGGCGGGTGGGGACCGGCAGCTGGGCGGGGTGATATGGGCGGGACAGCCTTGTTCCACATGGGCCAGATTAATGGCTTTGGTGGGTCGTATCTAGCCCGCAGGACGTAGTTTGAGGACCCCTGTTTTAAATGCTTAAAGTTTGCTGTAGGTTTCCTGAATCATTATTATCTGGAAAGTAACTATTATGTCTATTCCTTTTGTATTTCTCTATGGGAATAATTGTGAAAAATTACCTTTAGTTTGGGCAACTCACTACGAACTTTATTGCATAGTCGATGGGCCAGTGGGGGGTAGGGCGTTGCTGTCTTGCTTGCTGAAGGCATCAGCTAGGTCCTGGTATTCTTTGGGAACTTGGGCAGCCTGATGGTGAGTCAGCGACGGCAGCCACTTTTTCACCAGGCCTGGAGTTGTGCGGTAGTGTTGACAGGTGGGCCTTGTCACTAAGGTGGGTCCTACACCTATTTTTAATTTAATTTAATTTCAAAATTTATATACCGCCCCCTCTCCCAAGGGACTCGGGGCGGTGCACAGCAGTTAAAAACATACATAGATAATAATCTAAAAACCAATTAAAATGATTATATAAAGCTGATAATTTTAAATTAGATTAATTTAGTATAGTTTCCTATAGCCATCTTTCCACATGATGGCGGGACCCCACTTGTCCACACAAAGCTGATAAGCTCTCCATGATGGCCCATTTCAAGCCTCACGGTCTTGGTGATTAGAGTGGCCGGGGCTCCGCCTATTAGCATCCCATCACCTTGCTCAAAACATATGAGGCATGTTGGGTATCATGCTTATCTCTAGCTTCTGGACAGTGGGGAGGCTGATCAGGATCTGGTGCAGCCACTGTCTATGATGGCCTCTATGTCCCCTTGGGCCCCATTCTGTGCACTACTATTTGCAATCTTATGGTGAAGGGGCAGATAGCGTCACTTACCATTGGGTTGTCTTCACTGCTATCGCTTGCAGTGTCTGGTGGGGAGTCCAGAGCTGGAGTCCCCTCCCTTTTTTCAGAGGGGGAGGAACCTCAGTGGCATATTGGGCTAACCTCCCCTTGTATACAGGCTTGCGCAGGGACCTCTTTACTTTAGGCCCTGCTAGAGTCCAGGCCTGGGGGACGGGCCAGTGCCAAGCACTCTGATGCTCGGTGGCCTGGTTGGATGCACCTGAAGCACTTGATTGCCATAGCTGTGGTCAGCTGTGGCTCTTCTGGCTGCCTCACACCTGTTCAGCAGCCCAGTGCTCTTTTAGGCTTTTTGTCCGATGATGACTTTCCGATGCAGGTGGACCTTGAGGTCCATGGCCACCGCCATCTGGTACCATTCCTATCTGCATTCAGGGACCCCTCAGAAGGCACAAGTCTGGTGGAGATTCTGGTCCAGGGCCTCCCTGAAGTGGTAAACCAGGAGACATTCTGTCCAGTCCCTCAGTTTTCCTGCCACTGTTCGGAATTCCCACACTTAACTCTTTCATGGGGCAGCCTTTCTGCTTGAGTTTTTTGTTCTCAGCCTCTGCCTCTTCTCCCTGGGCTGTGTCTTCAAACTGGGCCCGCAGTAGCTGCAGAAACTATCATCGGCGTCCTCAAGTTCAGGGGCCCCCCTCATCGTGCAGTCAAGCCACCCAGTCGGCTGCTTCATCCTCCTTTGTTGTCCTTGATGGCCGAAATCATCTCCTGATTAGACTGGTACAGGCCTCTGTAGTGATTGAGGTGGGGCTAGATCCGGTTCACAAAGTATGTCAGTGTCCCAGGACTCCCATTAAAGTGGCTCTGAAGCGTGTGTGTGTGTGTGCTGTAGGTGCTGGTGGTAGCAGAGCTGGGACTGGCTGGAGAGTGGGTGCTGGCATCCATTGGCACTGGATCCACCCAGTGTTGGGCTGCAATTTTTTTAACAACTGGTTCTGTGCCCTAGCTGGGTGTGGCCAGGATGGGTATGGCCAGGGGTGTGATAGCACTCAGCATCCTGCAGCCCTCTGCCAGTCAAAATGGGGAATGGGGGTTAATTACAAAATTTGAGCTTTGCTTTGTGACATCCAGATCCAGTGAGCAAGGGGTGTGAACTGCACACAAAGTACACTTTTGTTTGGTTATGATATCCCCAAAGTCAGATGTACACTAAATGTAGACTGACTTTTAGTCACACAACTCCTCAGCAAACAGCAAATTTTCAAGCTTCAGGTAAAGTGGATTCATTTTAGGATGAGTAACCACAGTTTGCATGTTGGAGGTTCCTAAAGGAATGCTGGGAAACTCTGTATTTTAAAGAACATTTGAGGGAGAGGTGCAGAATAGCCCTTTTCTGCCTGAAGCTGTAGATACCTGCCACCAATCAAAACCTGCCTTATATGAAATGGCTTCCAGTGGATTTCATTTTAAATTTTATTACGATTTCTGTAAATAAAGAATGTAGAATTATAATGGTTGAGTATTTGATCATTCATGCATCCAAAAAATACAAAGTTAAGGGATAAACAAAAAACAGGTTTGAAAAAAGAAAAGGCTCAGGAAAGAAAAAGAGTGAAAGTGTAAAAAAGAAAGAGGAAAAAGAAAAACTGAAAAAGAATGACTTCCAACTTCAATGTCAGGGTTCCACACAACGTCAGCAACGCAATCAGAATTCCAAAGAAACGAAAGTCCATAGAATTAGATTTTATTGAAGACATTGTTCTGGTACAGTCTGGAGAAGTCCTGAATCTAAAATTCCCGGGCTTTCTCCATCCAAGTAAAACTGAAAGTTCCACCCCACTAATTATCACATGTTAATCTCTCACCAACCCCTTGAAAGAAAGTCCCAACGTTTCACCTAGGACTTCCCATAGCAGGTGTTCACTGCCCATAAAAACTTTCCCATGAAAACTCTACTAATAAAGAATGTAAACTAGATAACAATCCCAAGTCGGTTCCATCAACCCCCACTCCTCCAACCCGGCGGCTTTGCAGAAATAAGAAAAATTGTGTCAAAGCTAAAAGGCCCCATATAATATGTAAAGCAATGGCTAATAGTGCAGCAGAAAACAACCCCAGTCCAAAATGTCCTTTTAGCCTTGGCACTCTATTGCACAAGCGGTGGGCCAGTGAGTGTATCTCCAGTTACTGAGCCGTCTAATTGGGGGTGCAGTGGGTTATTTTATTATTTTTATTTCTTTTATATTAAAGAAATGTAAGCCACCTTTATGTCCTTGTAAGCCACCTTGAGTTGCTATGGGCAAGTAGGCAGCAAATACACATTTTATAAATAAAACACCATTTCCCCCCCCCCCCCCCCCCCATTTTCTTAGCCTCAATCCTAACCTCTCCACCACTTGGGTGCAACCTGAATCCAGCAATGCTTTGCCACTGAAGGCACCACAATCTCCACCCTGGCCATTATGGGGATGATGGCGCCATTTATAGTCAGGTTGTCCTCCTCATAGAAGACCAGACCTGCTTGCGGGTTGGTCAGCGTTCCCTTCTCGCTTGACTGAGGAGAAAACGCAACATTTT
Source organism: Myanophis thanlyinensis (assembly GCA_017656035.1). Classification (NCBI taxonomy): domain Eukaryota; kingdom Metazoa; phylum Chordata; class Lepidosauria; order Squamata; family Homalopsidae; genus Myanophis; species Myanophis thanlyinensis. Next base: position 4,168 of record JAEANM010006240.1, on the reverse strand, counting down.
GCTATCCCACATATCTTCTCCTTTGGCTTTGCCGGGGGTCCCTTTCTTGGTTTGGCTGGCAGGCAGAGGAGCAGTTAATGGTTGTGGTGTGAGGCATTTGCCTGCTTGATACTCCTTTCCACAACAGAAGCAGGTTGTGAAGCATGGCTCGGTGAGGTTTGCCTCCTCCAGCCAAGGATGTCCCCCTCCCTCTGCAGGACCTAGATGTCTTTCGGGTGCACTGCAGGGCTGACTTTCTTGCCCAATGTGCTCCCTGAATGCTGTCAGGTCGGTCTCCATTTCATTGGCCACTCAGAATCATGCTTGCACATTCTGCAGCACACCTTGGTATACAGTTCTGGTATAACTCTTGATCTAGTCCCTCTGGGAAGAGGGAGATCAGCATGCACATGCACTCAGGCCAGTCAGGAAGATGGCTGTTTAGGCTGTGAAACTCCTGAATATGCTGCCATTTATTGCTTTCCCTGTTTAAGGGTGTGAATGTGGAACTCAGTGCGCCGGGCCATTATGGAATCCTCAAATTGCCCTCTAAGGATCTGCATGAACATACCTAGATTGCCCAGCTCTCTCATCTGACATCATGCAGGGACACCAGCCATCCAAGTTGGATGTCACTGTGTGTACCCTGGTTGCATCGTCTCGGTACATACCCCCATAGCATTCCATGTGATGCCAAATCTGGGCTAAGAATTGATCCAGCTTGCTCTAAACCCCATTGAACTGGACCATGGGGGGGGGGGGAGGTTGCTCACCTCTCACCACCATATACCCAGCCGTATGACTACTGATGCTGCCAAGAGAGGAAGTGGAGGTGTCCCATCTACTGCTTGAGCCACTGGGATCATTCACAGCCACATGGGAGGAGGGGCGGTGAAGTCTGCTGCCACTGCTCCCTGCAAGAGGGAGTCAATCGCTTTGGCAGGTGCTAGCACTGCTGGCTGCAAGAGAGGAGGAGATGTGGTGGTTAGTGACTTCACTCCCCCTGTCCTGGCCACTTGTGCCTTAGCTCCTGGTGACACCACTCCAGGCATCCGAACTTCCCTGTCAGCTGCTCCACTTGATTGGCTTGTCCCACTCGACTGGTCGCCTTTGCTTCCATTTGCTCCCTTGGGTCACATTAACTTCTACAGGGAGTCCTTGGTCTCTGCTGCCTTCCCAACATTTGCCACCCAGCTAGTTCAATTTTGACATAGATGGCTTCTTTGACCCCACTTTTAACAGAGTGGGAAGGATACAACATCATCTATCTCGTCTATAACACAGTCCTTTCAGCAGTTACAAGGCTCCACACTCATTTGCACCACTCTGGTGACCCTGAGGACACAGATAAACCTCAAGGTGGCTTTAACGACTTCCTAAAAGAATGCAAATGACCAGTTGTCTACAAAAAGTACAAATCCTTCCATTTCCCACCATCTAGTCATAGCTGAAAAAGCTTCTTGGATGAGAAACGAAACAACTTCAAAGAAAAACCAGAAAGTTCAATTGCCTCTTTTTTTGGGAGCAATTTTTATTTTTTATTTTTAATCCCAACATATCATTATGTGTATAGCATGGTATCTGGGCATCTTTTAATACATTAATTATATCACAACGATGTTATTTTTATACCATTCCTCTTTTAGTGCTTACATAATCTATCAATACAAACTTAATATTTCTACTCAACATTTCTTATATTAACCATTTTCCATCTCTTGGCTTATATTACAGTCATATGTATTAATGTTATAAATATTCATATCCATTCTATGACACAGTGTCCCTAGTTCATTCTTTTTATCATTATATCTCACTTATATTAGCGTTAGTATATATTCAAAATAGTTTATATATTAGCATTGTATATATTCATGTCCATTCTGTGTCACAGTATCCATAGTTCATTCCTTAATTGTTGTAACTTATTTATCATATATGCTAATACAGGTACATATTCATAATTGTTCTATATCCTCTTACATTTCTTATACAACTCTTTACTTTTCTAAATATTTATTACTATTGTATGTATTGATCCTGTTAACTCCTACTTTTCCATCTAAAATGTATCTCTAATTACATATTTAAAAAATACTATGCTTCAAAAACAATAAAAAAATATGTATTTAACTATATTGTTCCCCTCACCTTCTCATTATTTTTAATTTTTTACCTGCAGCTCTGCCAATTTCTCTCACTAGAAAAGTTTCTACTAGCCATCATCTCTCCTTTTCCTTAGGGTCCTGATTGTTCTTTTCTTGGCTTGACTCCCTCTTGCATATCCTCTTAACTTTCTGGATCTGTTTTTATCCAACTTATTTACTTTAAACTTTCCTCTCTTCCTTCTTCTTTCCTGTGTTTTAATTTCCGAATAGCTACTCTTTTTCTTATCTTTTCCCCTTGTGAGACCTTCTGAGCTTCTATTCCCTCCCTAGCCTTTTCCCCACTAATATTTCTTTGTTTGATTTCCTCCCTCTTTCTACTTTCTGATATTGTGCCCCTTGTATTTTTTTGTATTCTTTTTTGAATCCCTCCCTCTACTTTTAAAACCATGCTTTTATTCAATTCCACGTTTCCCATAGTGAGAGCACCAGCTCCTTGTAGCTCTCCATTTCTTCCTGGTGGAACATTATAAACTCTTTCTTATGTCTCTATTCCTTTATAGTCCATAATAAATCCAATATCCAATTTTAAAGGCACAGTTCTCCTATTTTTGAATTGTGCTTCTCAATTCTTCCATCCAGTTAAACAAAAACCAAACAAATAGATATTTCTTTCTCCTTCTCCTGCTCTTCTGCTCTTCAGTCTCTTTGAAATTCAGAATGCTGTATATATAGTCCTGTTAAAATCCTGTTCTTTCTTCCACTTTATTTAAATGGAATGTGTACCTCCAGTCGGCAGATAGTGCTGCAGGCTCAAATTTACAATCATAGTCTGACTTTTAAAAATCCTGTCTTTGTTTGTTGCAAAATAAATTATTTAAAATCCGTCATTCCAGCATCCACCAACATCCACTCACCAACAGAGAATCTTTCAGCTTAAAAACAAAACCCAATTTTCTGTCTTTTGTTTGTTTGTATATACTTAGATGCTCTCTTTTTAAGTTTACTTTTCCATTTAGCTTCTGCTTTACTTTTCAACTCCCTCCCCACTGTTTCCTTTTGCCACTAAATCTCTTACAAGTAAGCAGTTTTGTTTTTTTTTAAGAATAGTCTTTTGGGGTGAAATTCAGCAAAAAATATTTTAGCTCTCACCCAGTTCCATGCTGCTCACTGCCTTCACCTCTCCGTAATTGGTCTTAGATGGTGGGTGGCTCAGTAATTGTCTCCATCTTCATGGCAGCCATTTTTGACCACCTCTTTGCCTCGCTGTGGCTGACGGGACTTTCAGACCAATGATTCTCCATGGGAATTGCAATTTCCCCCTGACCACTCTGGGCACCCATCGTAGCTTCACCACTCCTCCAAAGTGGCTTTAGGCTCCCTACAGAGCCCACAAGCAGGGGGAGACAAGTGGGGGAACAGAGCAATGACTGGGTTCAATAGAAACCAGAACAAATGCAGAAAATCTGATTACTAATTCCTCTGCATTTTCAAAAAAAGTGCTTCTTAGTTCTCAGTTCAGATACCCCTGAAGCTTAGCTTATAGCATTTTGAATATAACCTTGCTAGCATATGAAATGAGGGCAATTATATGTGGTTTTACACATCTCAGTATTTATTATATATTTATTAGAAGTGATATAGCTTAAGTAGCTTTTTCAATTAAACTACAGAAATTAATTTAATTTTTTGCTGGTTGTTTATTTTGCAATTTTATGTTAATTTTATTTCAGTAATCTGATATGTAACCTTTATCTCTATTTTAGAATGTTATGTTATTTATTGGGTACAGGCGTACAACTAAAATAAAAAAAGTATTTATATTTTCTTTGTTAACAGAAACATTCACATGTATGTTTTGAATATATGAATTATTTCTGCCATCCTTCGGTTTGTTCCTCTTTGATTGCCTCTATGTTTGAGATTCATTCTTTTTTGAGAAGTGTCAGTTTCAACAACAGTGTTGGTGAAAAGATCTCCTTTGATAAAATCAGTCCTTTCTTAGGATCAAAGTTGGAGTGATAGATCCCAAAGCTCCAGCAGACAAGTTCTTCAATATTTCTGTACAGTCCATCACATGGCCA
>JAEANM010006239.1:3873-18776 GCA_017656035.1 Myanophis thanlyinensis | reverse complement strand
TAAAGGGCTCCTTCCTCAAAGACACAGAGTTGGAAAGGGACCTTTGGAGGTCTTCTAGTCCAACCCCCTGCTCAGGCTGGAAGCAATACCTTTACCCTTACACCTCAAAACATTTCCTCCATTTTATGTAGATTGCCTTGCCCGGGGATTCTGGGATTTGAAGTCCACAGGTCCTAAAAGGACTACAATTGCCCACCCCTGCACTATACCATTTCAGGCAAATGGCTGCCCAATCACTTCTTTAAAAAACTCCAGTGTTGGAGCATTCACAACTTCTAGTGGCCAGCTGTTCCACTGGTTAATTTGTTCTCACTGGTCAGGAAATCTCTCCTTAGTTCTAGGTTGCTTTTCGCCTTTGATTCCTTTCCCATCTGCTATTTCTTCTTCTCTTGCCTTCAGGTGCCGCACCCCCTCCCCACCTGTGGCTGGGTATCCCACTGCCCACATCCTCACCACCATCCACAGAAACTCACCGCCTCTCAGGCTGGGGTTGAGGGGACAAAAACAGAGTCAGGCCCTCCCCCCCCCCACCACCCCCACTGTAATAATTGGAGGTGTGCCTCCAACCCTGGAGAACGCCAGGGAAGAAATCCGTGGCAGCTACTCCTGGGAATCCCGTCGGTTGTGCGCCACATCCCTAACGATCCAGGGTGGGATGGGGGGGGTTGGCTGACCACAAAATAAATAAATAAAAAAATGAAAATCCGCCGGAGTCAAAGCCAACTCTGAATGCAGGGTAAACAAATGCCGCATGTGACACGGAGAAGCCGGCTTGACGAGTGTGTCCTGGCAGCATTCCCGGGCCGCGGCGGGCAGCCGTTCCAACTTCACGTCCCTTCCTCCACATCCTGCTTCTCTCTTCCACCTTCCTTCCACCCGGTGGCAGGAGGCTACTGAAGGTCACCTGGGGGTGGGTGGGCTACTCTAACATCTTTGACGGGCACACCCGAGCAGGATTAATGTCACACACACACACACTGGGGAGGAGAGTCGGAAAGGAAGAAGGAATCAATCCTCTGGCTTATCCCCTCCGCCTCCATTACTGAGCCCACCTGCCTTTCTGTATTTAAAGAGGGTCCTTTCTTGGGGGGGGGGGAAGGCTGACAATGGAGTGTTTGTGGGCACCACCGCGGGACCCTGTGTCAATTCCATGCCAGAAGCCCACCAGGAATATTTGGAACAATACCAACCAGCTGTTTTTAACGAGGAGACCCCTGACACAGGCGGAGAGACGGCAAACTGCTTTGGATAGCTTCCCCTCACACACACACACACACACCTTTCCTAGCAGCTCTCCGTCTCGAATTAACCTCCCCATTTTACGTCCTCCTGGCTCTGCAGTTACTGCCAGGAACATGCCTTGCGTTAGCAGGCGCAAAAAATATGCGGAGATCGTGGAAGGGGCAGGAGAGGTCTGAAATGGCTGGATGGTTGGTGAGAAGCTAATTTGTCCTGGGGAGGCAGTTTAAAAAAGGGCTCACCGTGTCCAAGAGAAGGAGCCTGGTGACTCATCACCTCTGGCTAAGCCTATTTCCTGAAGAGCTTTCCCACATGCAAAAATCCTCGAGGGGGGGAACGACACACAACAACCACCCTCCTTTGACAACTTCCCCCAGGAAAAGGCTGCACCAGCAACAATCCATGTGACGATGGACAAATTGCTGCGCTGGGTGTTAGGGCCACGAAATCACAATCCCCAATGTCTTTGGTGGCATGACTGGGGGGGGGGGGCGCAGTGGGAGAGGGGAACCGGGCCGTGTGAGCTGCGGAAGGGAGGCCCATGCACATGCACGCACACGCAGCTCGACTTTCGCCAAGCCGAGCTGTGCACAAGCATGCATGTGCACCAGTCTGCCCCTTTTGCAAGATTCAAGATGCGTTGCACGCCCCCCTCTGCCTGCCGTTCATGTGGCCCGGTTCCCCAATAGGCCGTGGCCTGGGAGTGGTCCGTGATGGGTTGCGGATCCTTACACTAGATTACTTAGTCTTCCACTTTTTTTTCCCGTCCCCAAACTTCTAGGTTTTGCTTTATATTTGCTACCTGGTAGTTGCACTCTGGGTCAAGGCAGTGATAATGCTCCCGGTATTGATATGCGCAGTGAATGTGTCCGCAGTGCTGGCTTCCGGAAAACCTGGACGTAGGAAGAAGAAAGAGAGATGGTTACGTGGGTCAGAAATAAAACAGGCAATGGCTTTCCTTTCCCCCCAGTCCCCCCATCCATCCTCTCGGTTTAGACATCTGTCCATTTCACAACAGGTTGGACAAGGGCTGTTTTGTGTTGAGAGAAACTGACATGAAATGGACACTGTCCCCACCGAGCGGTTGCAATCTCCAGGCTGGGCGTTCCCATGCCAGGAGGTGCAGATGTGGCACCTCTGCCTTTCTTTCCACCTTGTGGATCAAAGGTACAAGCAGAGATTCGGCCAACAGTTAACTGCGAGGGGGACCTAATGGACGGTCACCCCAACACGAGCCAGCCGTGTGCGGCGGCAGCCCAAAAAGCTAACACAATCCTTGGCTGTATAAACAGAGCGTCAAAATCACGCAAAGTATTGGGACCGTTTCATAAAGCCTTAGTAAGGCCACACCTGGAACATTACTGCATCCAGTTTTGGTCACCATGGCTGAACTTCTTCTACATGGTTTTTTGGGGGAAAAAACAGCCTTAATTGTTCTGTCCAAGCTCCAGGATATTATTGATCCAAAGTTCTGACTGCGGTACCGAGATGAGGAATCCTCAAAATACAAGCTGCAGTTCGCCTTGTTTGGGATTTTCAAATCATGGAGAATCCTGACGGACAGGACCCGAACTAAATCTCCAGATGTCCAGACAAGGGAACTGGATTTTGTAGCATCCCTCCTGGGATGGTGTTTTTTTTAATCAAACGTTATCTACCAACACGTAACAAAGCATGGTGACCTTGTGGTACAGACCCTCTGAGAAGCAGAGAAAGGTTTCAGTCAGAAACAGACTAGATCTGGAGGTCTTATAATCCAACCCCTTGCTCAAATGGGAGATCCTCTACCATTTCAGATAAGGGACTGTCCAGTTTTTTCTTAAAACCCTCCAGTGATGAAGAACCCACAACTTCTGGTGGCAAGCCATTCCACTGGCTAATTGTCCTCACTGTTAGGAAGTTTCTCCTTAATTCCAGGCTGCTTCTCTCTTTGATTAGTTTTCATCCGTTGTTTCTCGTCCTGCCTACAGGGGCTTTGGAAAATAAGTTGACCCGCTCCTCTTTGGGGGCAGCCCCTCAAATTCTGGAATACTGCTAGTCACACCCTTAGTCCTTCTTTTTCTCTAGACTGGACTTTTTTTGGATTAATCTTCACCAGTTTAAGTCCCATTCCCCCAAAAGAGAGAGAAGAGGAAGAAGGGAACATGTTCTGAAGATCTGGCTGGAAAGTTTGAAGCACCAGGAGTAAAGAAGTCCAAATAATCAACCCAGCAAGATACGTGTTTTCCGGTAGGGTCCAATCGTGAGAATTGGTGACACAACTCCCAGAATCCCCAGCCAAAACGATCACAATGACTGGAGAGGACAAGAACTCCGAGCTATGATATCTAGAAACGGATGTAGCAGAAAAGCGACGGAGCAGAAAGGCAGCGCGTGGGGAATGTTTGAAGGCCCACCCAGCAATCGTCCTTTGGCTCCAAAGACAGGCCAGCTCTAGGCGCGGGGAGAAATCCAAGCACCCAAGAAGAGCTGTGGGTTGTGGATTAAAGGTGTGCGCGTCCAGTGTGTGTCCAGTGAGGGCAGGGAGTGGAAGAACGAATGCGGAACGAGGAAGAAAGCAGGAAGTGGAAGCGAAGAATTGCAGGACCACAGCTGAGCTAAGCAAGACAGCTCTTAAAAGTGAATTGTACAGTCATACAATGAATCACTGCAATTGTTAAATTCCTAACGCGGTTGTTAAGCGAGCGCGGCTTCCCCACGTGACTTTGCTCGTCTGATGGACGCAAAAAGGGGGAAGCGCGTGACACACACACACACATACACATACCCTGGGACGCTGCAAACCACCGTAATATGATTTGGTGGCCAAGCATCTTAATTCTTATCCACCTGACCGCGCTGCAACGGTCACCAGTGCGGAAAAACCGGTCGCCGGCTCCCTCTCTTTCAGTGCCGTTGTAACTTCGAACGGCTGCTTAAATGGACCGTCGTAAAGCCGAGGAACTACCCGCCCAGGCTCGAGAAAGCAAAGCTTCCAAAAGGGAAAGGAACCAGAAAAAAAGCTTTGCCCTCCCCTGTCTCCCCCCCCTCCCATTCGCTAGAGCGGAGACAGCAGCGGTGTTCGGCTGTGTCACATCAAGGGCAAAGCTGTGTGTGTGACTGTGTGTGTGTGTGTGTGTGTGTGTAGGGCAGGCCTCCAGCTCTGGGGGTTAGGGAATCTCCCGCCCACCCCCTGCCTTGTCCCCCCCTCCGGTCCCCCGGTCCCCAGTTAATAGATTCCTAAAGGGCTACCTTTCTCTCCTTAGCTTTGCCCCGATACTTGAAACAGTTCAAGTTATTAATTTTAAAGGGCAGCATCTGCTTAGCTCTGGAAAGCAGGAAGCTCCGCACAGACGGCACACGCTTGCTGACGCCATGTGCAGAGGCGCACACCTGCCGCCAGCCCCCCTCCCTTCTGCACACACATACACCCCACCAGGCCAGCCCCACCGCCATCCCATGGTTAAAAATGGGCAAGGTGGACATACCGAGAATCAGGAGGAAATAAGACTATGGGGCATTGGTTTTCTCGTTGGCTGCTTCCTTAGTCCTCCAGAACAAAATAAGGAACCATCCCTCAGTACTAAATCCACATTTTCCCCCCATCAGTAGATCCTTTCCTGGCCTTGGTGGGGGCACAAGGAAGTGCATCACCCACCAAAGAAGAAAGGAAAACTACATTTTTCTCCGTTATCAGAAGGGCCAACGGGTCCACCAATTACAAAGGCCCCTCTCGAATGACTGGACTAGTTTTTATATATATATATATGATAAGAAACATGTTGGGACTTTAGAAAGAGGGCAGAGAAGATGATGATTAGAACCGTTGCCGGAATTGGGGACGTCTATAGTTTAAGAAAAAGAAGGACTAGGGGTGACAGGATGTTTCAATATTTGAGGGGCTGTCAATATTTGAGTGGGGGGTCAACCTATTCTCCAAAGCACCTGAAAGGCAGGACAAGAAGCAATGGATGGAAACGAATCAAGGAGAGAAACAACCTAGAACTAAGGAAGAATTTCCTGACGGTGAGAACAATTAGCCAGTGGAACGACTTGCCACCAGAGGTTGCGGGTGGAGGTTTTAAGAAGAGATTGAACAATCGTTTGTCTGAAATGGTATTAAGAGTTTCCTCCTTGGAGAAGACCTCCGAGGGCCCGTCCAACTCTGTTCCATTCTGTTCTGTTCTGTTCTTGTTGCTTTTTTTTTTTTTTAAATCTAGTTTCCTACAGACAAGAGAGCTAAAGCTATTGTAATATTACACCACGCAACCCACACCATCGCCCCAAATGGTGAGCTAATCCATCAGGCATAAGCCGGTTTCCAATTGCTACCAACTATAATCAAAACAGAAGGGTGTTTGATAGATTTTTATTTGGAAGTTTTCTTTACTGGAGCTTTGCTATTCAAAAACAAAAGCAAAAAAACCCGCTACCGGCAATATTGAGAAGAGTCGGATGCAAAAACGGTTAACTAAGTAAATAAGAGGAAAGACAAGAATACAAGCACAGAAGCCCATGGATTTATTTCTGAACTTCTTCCTGTCCTGAGTAGGAAGCAGCCGTTTAAAATCAAGAATATTGATAGGTATTGATGCCACGGCAACAGATATTTTTATGAAAAAAAAAACAAAAAAAAACAACCCACATTATTTATTAATGCAGCCACTCACGGGTTTCACTCCGAAACAGCACATTGGCCTCTGGTAACCAAACTGGTGGGCTGGCCTTTCACCCCTTTTGAAGAAGGGCTCACCCACATAATTAATGTTGGGAAAAGCCTGTGGCCTATTTAATTGGGGCCAGATTTTAAGTAGATCAGAAAGATGTGCTTAATTGATTCATCTAACCAATGAAGCAACTAAATATTAAAATCATTCATTAGACTTGACATAACTTGGAGAGAGAGAAAGACCCCTTACTTAAATTCCATTTCTAACTTGATACGATAGTTGGCTTTAACGTCATACAGGGGGTTCACTCCCCCCCCCCAATCTATCGTATTTTCCGATTTTATGCTTCTACAATCCAAATTCTTACTGCATTTCTGGCCATGATCCCCTGTGAAGCTCAGGCACACTTCACCGAAAGTTAATTCTGCAGGCAGCTGTCCGTCCCCTTGAATTTTCCACTGCAAGCCGTCAAATCGTGCCAAGATTGACTCTTTAGAATGCGATAGAAAACCTCAAAGAACTGTTCCTTCGGCGTATTTCCCACTAATCACAAATGTAGTCGGTATCTCGTTTCAATTTTACAATGGAAAATATATTAAGGGACTTGCCTTTTTCTTTTTCCAAGCACGGGATGGAAAAAAACCAAAGAAACCTCTTAACAATTTCCCGTAACAAACTGTGGTGTCGTTCTTCGAGACCGCATCCATCCATGCCTCTCACCTGTCATCTAGGGATCTTTTGCTGCTTCTAATAAAACCTAGATACACAGATCCTTTCCAAGGATATATGGATCCCTGCTTTGGAATGCCCGATGGAGGAATCCACAGGAAAAAACACTACAATTCTTCAAAAATCCCATATTAGAACAGAGGTGCAGTGTATTCCTCCACACACCCCACCCTCTCATATATAAAGGTTCTGCAATCATACTGCAGCGTCAGATAATAATAATAATAATCTGATCCGCTCACAAGCCCGAGAGAACCGGGCGACAGTCAAAAATAAATCAAACTTAAACAGCACGACAAGAGCTGGGGATCGCCTCTCCTTGTTTCGGACGGCAACATGCAAGCATTCAAATGGGGACGACATCTGGAGCACGCCCAACACTCTGCCATTGCAAAACCCTCATTTTATTTCATTCCCTCGTTTCCCAGATTTGGCCAAGGCTACCGAGGAAAACCCCCGGATAAATAAATACTAATAAAAATAATAAATACTAGAAGTCAGCCTGCTTAGCAACTGTTTACACGCTCATTACTTTATAACGATGATGATGTGCGTGACGGGGAAAAAACAACCAACCGCCCAACACCAAACCCACCCCAATTACAAGCGGATGGGTAGAAGGGAGGGAAAGCCTCCGTGTAAATAAATATTTAAGCAAGATCTGTAGCAGAAGAACCATCTGCTAGGGCACCAATAATAATAAATAATGAGTCCGAGGGAGGCAAAAAAAAAAAGAAATGTAAATACAGAGCGAGTGAAAAAATATAGAGTCTTCCGCTGCACCTCGAAGAAATGGATATAACGCCTCTCTGTGTCCTCACCACCACCAATGTGGAGCCTGGAATATGGGTGCATTAAATTAAATTAACTTAAAACAGGCCGGACGGATAAAACCAGAGGGTCCTGGCTGCCACGAGCCTGGCAGGCCACAAAAAGAGAAATCGCTCCGGTCGTTCTCCCTGGACGCGCCATCATTCCTCCATATATATTCCACATGTTCCACGCTTCAAATGTTTTTCACGGCGCGGGTTAAATCAAAGCGGTCTTGGGAGTGGAGAAGCCAGGGGGGCTCTTCAAAGGCAAGGCAGGGCCGGACGGGACGGTGTCACCGGCAAAGCTGACACTGACTGTCTCGGTCGGGCAGGGCCTGCAGTGGTGGAATTCAATGTTTTTTCACGACCGGTTCTGTGGGCGTGGCTTGGTGGGCGTGGCTGGGGAGGGGTCATGTGACTGGGTGGGCAATCAAGATGAGGCTAGAATGTTTCTTTCCTGCCTTCCTTACAGGATTAACTCTGTAAAGTGGGAAAAAAACAAAAGATTTCTTCTAACAACCTGTTCTCCGAACTGTTTAGAAAATTGACTACCGGTTCGGGCAAACCGGTTCGAACCAGCTGAATTTCAGCTCTGACAACCTGGCATTGGGAGGATTTTGGCCCAAGATCTCTCTCTCTCTCTCTCTCTCTCTTTTATTCCCTCCCTCCCTCTCTGACTTTTAACCCCGAGCTGGTCTTGCTAATCTCGAGGAATGCGGGGCTCTGATGGAAGTCGAGAAAGGAAGCTGCCTTTTGCAGTCGGCAAAGGACAAACGCTCCCTCTCCTTGTCTCCTACGAGAGAGACAGCTTAAAATAATGAGCTTATGACTGCTAATCAAGCCAGTCCCACCGTGTGATTTAAGGGCCCCGAGGGGAAGGACTTCGGGCAGGGAAAACAATGAGTAGAAGAAAGTGCTCGGAGTGTGTGTGTGGTGGGCACAGAGACGTGCGTCGGAGTTGCCCTTCAGATGCAGCAATGCAAAAGTTGCTAATACAGCTCGGAATTGATTCCGATCTTAAAGGAGGGGAGACGAGGAGGGAAAAAAAGAGGGGAGGGAGGAAAGAAGGAGAAATTAAACACCTGATTACTTTGCTTCTGACTACCCCTTATATTGTGGCTACCTGGTTGGATAAATGTCTGGTTAAATGTGCTGTTAAATAATTTACAGCTGGAGACGGATTTTTTTTTTCCAGGGAGCTGAAGGGCAATTGGAAAACAGGAGTTTGTCTGCGGAGCACCGCTAGCCGCCGTCCTCGAACCGGGGGTCCTCCCAGGGGTTGTTAGGCTGTCCCTCTTATTGCCTCCGTGCCTTTCTGGCTGGGGATGATGGGAGCTGGTGAGAGAGTTCAAACCCGCCTGAAGGGAACGGACACGGAGATGGCTGGCATATCGTGGGCTGTTATCCCAATTTGTCCCTTGCAAACAGATTCGGTGTGTGTGTGTGTGTGTGTGTTTGTCATTTCATTTGGGATCACACAACACACCCACGCTATGCACGGGAAGCAGAATATCTTAGGAGCCCCCCTTCTAAGAACAACGTCCTTCCCATCGTCGCTTTAAAAATTATTGAGAAGCAAGACAAACCCAGCTGGATTACCAACAGTCAGATTTATGAAACCAGCCAGAAGTTTTCTTAGAGTGACGGACAGACAGACGTCCCAATGAATGCCACAGGGTCTCTTGGTGAACACAACAGAGACTCAGGATAAGATCCACACCCAGAGCTATGCCTTGCGTCGCCATGGGCGAATAGGCGGCCATATAAATCTAATAAATAAATAATAAATTAAAGGGGCACATTTTGTGTGTAGAATTAAGTGTGTGTGTGTGGGGGTGGGTGGGAAATTATCTCAATTGCAGAAGGCAAGTTCCTTTTAAGGAAAAATAAATTGTCCATCCCAGATAAAATTTACTTTGGGTTATAGGTTTGAGTTGACTTTATGTTCACTTCTAATGGGACAATTTTTATATATATATTTAGATGTACATTCCCTCTAAAACGGCCAATGAAGATGAATTGCAATGTTAGTTCCGATTACAGATACTCGGGCAAGGGGAAGGGTCTTGGGGAAATGGAGACGGACATAACTCATCCCCTCCAAGCGAAGAGAGTTCTTAAAACTGGACAGCCCCTTGTCCGAAATGGTGTAGAGTCTCCTGCGTGAGCAAAGGGTTGGACTACAAGACCTCCAAGATCCCTTTCCAGCTTTATTCTGATGGATGGATGGATTGAGAGGGTGTGAGCCAGCGAGGTGGCTTTGATAAGCAGTGGGGGAGGTTGGCGTGGACGTCGCAGAGAAAGGGGCAGATTCTGGGACCCCTGACTGCTGGCTTACACTGCCGTCCAAGTGGGCAGTTGCAGCCCCCCCACTTCCACCCTCTCCCCACACCCCAAGGCAGAGCAGGGAAGGGACATCGGCCTACCTGGCAATATATTTCTGGTAAATATTTACATCTTCGGTGACAGCTGGTTTGTCAGTGGTTAATCCATTCCTAATGAGAAGCACACACAGGGCAGAGATGGTTAGACACCAGGAGGTATCAGGAGATGCATCAAGACCCCCATAAACCCTTCCCCAAGCCGCCCACCCAGAGACCGCATCCGAGGACAGAGACCGCGGCCCGGATGGGGCGCATGGGTTTGCTCATCTCTGGCTCGCTACAAGGAGCATTTCACCCAAGTTCACCTAAGAAGTCCTGGCTCCCCAGTGAATGGCTGCCTCTTTACCGAAGGCTTGATGAAGGCAGTCGCTAGGCCCATGCTTATAAAACCATGCCTTCCCCTGCATGTGAGCCAGATCTGGACTTCAGGAGCCAGAAAAGCCTGGATGGGGTTCTCCAGGAAGACAGGCAGGCAGGCAGGCAGGCAGGAGGACATATCTGAAGATCTTTGATCTTTTTGGAGCTGGAGATGCCATCCACCAGATTCTCTATGCCAAATGGAGCTTCTTTTGTTGCCCCGTTTGCAAGGTGAAGAAAACTAGGATTTTTTCACTTAACACTGGCTTAGTCCAAAAGCAGGACTGTGGCCTCTCCCTTTGCTTAACCATCTCTCTCTCTCTCTCTCTTTTAACCTGCCACCTGCCCTTGTCTGCAGGGCATAAGACACAAGGTGAACAACCGAAGGAGTTGCCTCCCACCAAGCGCTCCTTCAAATCCAGGATTCTTGGCTTCAAGTTCCTTTCAAGGATTCTTACGCAGGTATGGCCCAGAGGTAAGCCACACCAAGGCTCTCCACAAAAATCACAGGGATCTCTTTTACTCTAGCCCCACCCCCAGCCAAAGTTTTACCTGAACTATGTGTGTGTGAGAAAGAGAGAGGAGAAGGGAGGAGGCAGGAGGGAGGGAGGGAGGAAAGGAGAGGAGGTGAGTGGAGAGGAGAGGAGAGGAGAGAGGGAAGGAGAGAAGAAGGGAGGGGGAGAGAGGAGAGTGAAGAGGAGAGAAGATGTGAGGAGGAGAGGAGAGGAATGGAGAAGAGAGAAGAGGGGAGAAAGGGGAGTGGGGTGGAGTGTAGTGGAGAGAGGAGAGGAGAGGAGGTGAGGTGAGTGGAGAGGAGGTGATTGGAGTGGAGTGGAGTGGAGAGGAGAGAGGGAAGGAGAGAAGAGGGGAGGGGGGAGAGAGGAGAGTGAAGAGGAGAGGAGATGTGAGGAGGAGAGGAGAGCAATGGAGAAGAGGGGAGAAAGGGGAGTGGGGTGGAGTGTAGCGTAGAGAGGAGAGGAGAGGAGAGAGGGGAGGCGAGAAGAGGGGAGGGGGAGAGAGGGGAGTGGAGAGTCTCAAGTGGAGAGGAGAGGGGAGGGGAGAGGGAAGGAGAGAAGAAGAGAGAGGGAGAGAGGAGGGGAGGGGAGAAGAGGGGAGGTGGAGAGAGGGGAGTGGAGAGGAGAGGAGAAGAGAAGTTATACGGAATGATAGAGACTCCTGGAGCCAAGCATTTCATGAGATTGACGGCTCACATCTGGCTGCCCTTGATATGCTCTTGCCTGAGACGGGTGATTTAAAAAGGACCGGGTGCCTCACAGCTGCTTTTGCGATGAAACAACAACTCTCTCAGTGGCCTGGATGAAAGCCAAACCCAACTCCAGCCCCCCAAGGAATAGGAGGGGACAGGGACTCTGAAAGGGACACACAAGGGAGGAAGGGAGGGAGGGAGGGAGGGAGGCACCTGCTCAAGGCATCCCGCCTGGGTGTGTTTTCTTGGACTTTTTATTCCCTTTTGACAGCCCGCCCTCCCGCCCTCCCTCCCTCCCTCTCCCTTCATCTCCCTCCCCCTCCCCCTTCCTGATATGGAATATCAGAAAAACAAAACCAATCATGCGACAGGACAGTTGTTATCGTTGGTGGCTGGATGTGGGGCGAGCAGATTTTGGGCTCCCTAGGAACACCGGAAACCATAATCCAGCCACCTCATCCAGGGCAAAACAGGGGCTCGAGGTAGTCCTTGACTTACGACCAAAACGGAGCCCCAAATTCCTGTGGCTAAATGGCTTGCTCCATTTTACGACTGTTTTTAAGTGAATCGCTGCCGTTAATAAGTTGCTAGCAACCCGGTCGTTGAAAAGTGAGCCCAGCTTCCCCACGGGCTCGGCTTGTCAGAAGGTCGCAAGAAAGGGGAAATCACGTAAAGCTTAAGACACGGCAACGGTCATAAATAGGAGCCCGTCGCCAAGCATTCTGAGTTTCGATCGCGCGATCCTGGTCGTAACTCTGAAAAAAACATTTCGTTAAGTCACATTTTTTTCTGGTGCCGTTGTGACTTTGTACGGACTGGACAGTCTGAAACGGTCTCAGGACTCCTGCTTGAGCGGGGCTGGGGGCTGGACTAGAAGACCTCCAAGGTCCCTCCCAGCTCTGTTCTGAGATTCTGGTTCTGAATGGTCACTAAACAAAACTGTCGAGGATTACCTGTATCTACTGAGCCCAAAGAGTTTGAGATCGGAAAGCAGAGGCCCACGTTTTCTTTCCGTTGTGCAGGAACTCAACTCCCAATTCCCATTTGTAGGAAAATCCTCCCCCCCCTCCCAAAAATAAGAGAGCCTTGGTGATCTCTACTTCAGACCATCCAACCTGGTGTAAGATCTTCAGAATATCTGGGTTGGATCAGGCCCAACGGCTCACGTTTTGTTGCTCGCCGTAGTCAAAAGAAACCCACGAAATACCATTTTTTCTTTCTTCTCTCCCCGTTTTTTAATCCTCGGCCACTAAACGCAGGTAGTCCTCGACTTACGACCAAAACCGAGTCCAAACTTTCCGTGGCTAAGCGAGACAGCTGTTCAGTGAGTTGTGTCCCACTGGACGAACCTTTCTTGGCACAGTCGCTAAGAGAATCGCTGCAGTTCTTACGTCAGTAACACGGATGTGTTAAGGGAATCAGGCTTCCCCAGTGACTTCGCTTGCCAGATGGTTGCCCAAGGGGATTGTGTGACACACACACACACACACACACACACAGGGACACTGCGACTGTTGTAAATAGGAGTTGGTTGCCAAGTGTCTGAATTCTGATCATGTGACTCTGGTGGGGACACTGCAACAGTCGTTAAGCGTGAAAAAATCTCATCAATCTCTTTTTCCCGGTGCCATTGTAATTTCAAATGGTCACTAAACAAAACATTATCAAGTCAAGGGCTACCTGCAGCCACAGGAATGCAAGTAATCCCGGGTTTACCACCAGAGCAGAGTCCCAAATTGCAGCTGACTCACATTTATGACCGTCGCAGCGTCCTGGGGTCACCTGATCCCCTTTGGGTGACCTTCTGACAAGACGACGGGGAAGCAAGATTTGTTGAACAAATGGGTTGTTAATGTATCATGCTGCAGTGATTCGCTTAATGACCAGGGCAAAACACCCTTAAACAAATGTCTCACTTAACAACTGCGAGGGCTCAACAGTGGTCGTAAATCGAGGACTAGCTGCATGAAGTGTCACATCGTGTTTGACCCCACAGCTATTAGCTAGCACAGGGATCTCCAACCTTGGAAACTTTAAGCCTGGAGGACTTCAACTCCCAGAATTCCCCAGCCAGCAAAACTTTGTGACTGGGGAATTCTGGGAGTTGAAGTCCTCCAGGCTTAAAGTTGCCAAGGTTGGAGTCCTCGCACCTGAGCCTTCCTATCCATGAAGTTATTTAATCTACCTTCCGACCTGTTCTACTCCCACTACCTTCCCTGTCACCCTTCAGAGCCAGAGGAGGACACGGAAGGATTCCCTAAAGCACATCTGTAGGGTCTCCACCCCAGCTTGGCACCCTGCAGATGTGCAGGACTGCAACCACTCAGCCAATGTGGTCTTTCTCGGCTCCGCACCCGCCGAGAGGGCCACATTGGAAAAAGCTGCAGCCCGGCAGCATTACTCTTCCCCCCCCCCCAAGTCCCTCAAAATGAAAGCTGGCCGTTGAACGGCGATGGACTTACTTCACAGTGGAAACCGTCCCGGTGGTGATGGAATCCGTCTTGGAGAAAGTGGATTTAAGGTATTCCGGAGCGCTGAAGGGCAGAGCGACGGGTTGCTCAGGGCCAGCTACCGGGGTGCTGCTGGGAGTGCTGGCCAGAGGGTTGGGACCCAGGCTAGGGGCCGGAGCTTTGACCGGGGTAATCTTCTGGACGTTCCTGACATCGTATTTGGACGGGCGACCGACTTTGCCTGTCTTGAAGGCGATGGCTCCTCCCATATCTGGGCTGCCTTCTCCGGGCTTAAAGAGGTGCAAGTACTTGACGTTCTCCAAGTCGTATTTGGAAGCCTTCTTGTAGGTGTTGCCATTCTGTGGCCGGAGCGTCTCCCCGGTTTTGAGTTTCTGGATGAAGATATCGTACTTGGACGCCCGCGACATCAGCCCTTGCATCTGGGAGCTGCTGGGCGAAGGCAGAGGCAAAATGGTGGCTTTCGTCTCGGGCAGGAGCGACGTTTCGGGAGCCGGCAACCGCATGGGTTGCCCCAAGCTCATGGGGGTATCTTTGCCTGGCTTGCCGCTCAGCTCTTCCATCTTCACCGGGTGGATAGGCCACGGGACATGCTCCCCGGCTTTCAACTTGCGGATGTACTCTTCGTATTTGGAAAAACGGGCTCTCTTGCTGACGGCGTCCTCGCCGGCAACGGCGGCTGGGTTGGTCTCTGAGGTAGGCGCATTCAGTTTCTCAAAGCTAATCTTGCGAGCCAGCTCGTCCCGCATGTTCTGGTCGTCGTAGCCGAACATTCCTAGGAACTCGCTCATGGTGGTAGCTGCATAGTCTCGCAGAGACGACGCCTCCCCTGGAGTAAAGCGACAGAAAGACAAAAAACGCGTCAGTAAATGGGACATCTTCATCCCCGCCTTCCCTTGCCGTGTTGCCAGCTGCAGCTGGGCGAGGTGATGGGAGATTTTTTTCGGGTGGGGGAGACGAGAGGGAGAGAGAACGAGCAAACGCGACCGGCTGACTTGTTCGGTTTTTACGACACTTAAATTAATTTGGTGGAGGGTTGTTTTTTTTTTGTTTTTTTT
>JAEANM010006238.1:0-18777 GCA_017656035.1 Myanophis thanlyinensis | reverse complement strand
GGCTGTTCACCACCCCGAGTCCTTCGGGAGAGGGGCGGTATAGAAATTTAATAAAATTAAATTAAAATTAAAATTAAATTACAGATGGATAGATCATAAATATATGAATGTAAGATAAGGATTGTAAATAGTTATAAGGTATATATGTCACAGTGTGGTTAAAGTGCTTGTTATCATGTAAATATTTTTAAAAATTAATAAAAATGTTATAAAAAATAAATTTGTAAAATTAAATGATTTTAATTTCACAAATGATTAATAATGATGAAGTGCACTTCACCATAAAGCTAGGCATTTTTTTGTGTCCTTCTGAAGCAAAATAAGGCCTGTGGGCCACTGCTTAATAACCTCTGCTAGATGATCTGCAGTTGTGCCACATTTTGTCTTCCTAACCTGTCTGTCTTTATCTTGCTTGACTCTGCATGTTGCTGGCTGTTTGTAAGCTAAGATTGTTTAAAAACTCAGCAGTCTTCCCTCCCTCCTTTGTTTCTTAGGAGCAGCTCTGTCTTTCTCTTCTGGCTCTTTATGATTTTGTACAGAATGGAACACAAATCAGTCAGCCTCCGGAATTCCTAACAGGAGGGAAAATCTACAAAGTGTGCCCACATCAGGTGAGGCTGACAAAAAAATAAAAATAAAAATGATATGTAAGGGTGTTCGTAATGAAAATGGCCACTGTGAATATGCCAAGGGTGGAAACAAACCCATGTATTTTAGAAGTTTTATTGAAAGCCTGAAGCCAAAACCACTATTGTGTTGGGAACATGGAAGAATGTTTGAAGAGGCTTAGATTTGAGTGCTCCAGCTGTTCTTTAGTCTGAGGTGGGCTGTAGTTTTATGTGACTCACGATGTGGTTTGAGTTTTTTTTTCCCAGTCTAGTCAGTGCAGAAGCAGGAACCAGTCATGTCACTGTTGTTGGTTTAAACTAGATTAGTTGGAGTGGCATCTTAGATAAAGTATGAAACAGAAAAATGGAACTGTGCACACAGCCAAGCAGAATGCTGATCACAGCTGCATAACTGCTATTCTGCCCTACAGTCATTGTGGTATTTTTATAAAAACTTTCATATTCAGGAGTTAGAGTTAATGGAGATAGATGGGTGGGTTCACAAAATTAATTTTGTGGGTAGGTAATATAAAGGGGTACTTCACATGCTTGCTTCACACATATGTTGCTAATGCTCCTAAGACTACATATATCAGGAAGAATGCCAATTGCTTCCTTGGGTAACAGGAAAGCGGCAAGATTAAAAAAAAAGGCTGTTGCTTACAAATAATTGGTCAATTATTATTTTAAAGAATCAATTTTTAAGAATAAATGTTTACCTTAGTGAGTTTTAGTTAAATGGAACAAACCCCATTTCATGTGTTTTAATGAATATGTTGAATGGGGGTTGTTTTAATCACATTTTCTATTTAGCACCCATCTCTTACTAATATATCATTCCAGAATAGGTATGGATGATAACAGGCATGGACACATACTTTTGTGTTGTTCCAGGAATGAACAGTTACAACTATACAAAATAACAAAGTCTGGAGAGAAGGAAAAAAAAAAGAAGAAAACAACTAAATCTAGTTTAAAATGGACATTCATTGTATTGTCATTCTACCATTCTATCCTTGCTCACATCACATCCTTCCTGAATATATAAAAGCATAAAAGTATAAAATATGAATGTATTTTAACAAAGCATGTATTTTCTGTTTTACCCAAGTACATTAGCATAATAATAATCACATATAAGATGCCTTTTTTCTTCTCTTATATCATTATTTGATATTAATGGTATTTTGATATAATTTGATGCTTGCCTAGAAAGACATTATTTGAAAGTTGTATTAGTATAGTTTTTAAATGTGTAAAGGAATAAGACTGTGCTGAAAATTACATTGCGTGTTCTAAAGTTTGAATTACATGTGTAAATTGTCAGGATTATGTTTGGAAACTGAGTGAGGGCTTGTCCTCAGGTTATTTTGTTATTCTGTAATTTATTCATTTTTTTTCTTTACAGGTTGTATGTGGTTCAAAATATATTGTCAGGGGGGAAAGTCCCCGAGATCATGTGGATCTACTAACTTCCTCACGTCACTGGCCACCAGTCTATGTAGTAGATATGGCCACTTCGGTAGCATTGTGTGCCGATATCTGTTATCCTGACTTGACTGCTCAGATGTGGGAAAAAAACCAGGGGTGCTTCTCTAACCCTATGGAGCCTTTAAGGGTTAGTTGCCATGTTATTTCTTTGACAATTAAGCTCCTTACCCATACCTTGACATATCTGGAATAGTTATCATGCATAGTTTTTCTGTTTGTTTGACAAAATCATGTGCTATTTAAATCTGTTGATTACTTTGATAATTATTCTCTAAATGAAATTGTCTAAAAGTTATGCTATTAGATTATCTGTGTAGCTCCTTCAATAGCAGTTGTTCCCATTTATTTAGAATACAGTATTGGAATAAGCAAGGCTTTTTTCTATTGTTTCCCTCTTAAATTCATTTTTTAAATCAGCCGAAGAGTGGAAAACATGTCACTTTTCCTGATACCAAGAATGGATCTGTATTGATCCTCAAAATTTAATATATTGATAAGAATGAGAAAGACAGGCTAATATGTTTTCCTTAATCACTAATCATAAAGGAATGTTTTTAGGGATCATTACAGTGCCTTCTTCTTCCAAATTTGGGGTCACTGTTTTTTGCAATGTGCTTTACAAAAAAAGATATATAAATATAATCCCAAATTGTAAAAATTACATCATTTAATTCACATATTCAAGATGTATATTTATATCATCATCATTTCTTGACCGCTTGGTTGATGCTCAGTGTATCCTCCTTAGGAATGATCAGTTATTCTTCCAATTTTATAGAGGTACGCATGGTATGACCATGGTACAGGTTATACAAAGAGCCTTCAGCCAAACAGTATTGAACTTGAGTTCAAATCTGTTGTGCTCTCTTGGATTATTTTGAATTATGTTCATGTTTTTCTTATTGTTAAGCCAACTTTTAATATAAATACAATTTTATAATGCATACTTTGCTTTTGTCTTGCTTTTTTCCCTCCATCAGTATGTGTCCTGCCCAGAACTCCTTGACAGGCACTACAATGTGGACACAACCACTGATGAACATTCTGTTGAGCATCCAATCACTAAATCAACAACTCGCTTTGTAGTTCACACTGGGACAGAGCAGAAGACTCAAAGTGATCCACTAGCTCGACACCGTTCCCTCTCTCTGTGCCGGGAATTGGAGCCCTACGGTGCTATCATTACAGCCATCAATGACAGCAAAACTAATAATGTCCGGCAAAACCCTATAGCATTTGACAGTGCAACCCACTATTATCTCTACAATCGCTTGATAGATTTCCTCTCCAGTCGTGAGGTTGTGAACAAACAGATCCATGAAATTGTTCAAAGCTGCCAACCCGGTGAGGTTGTAATCCGGGACAATCTATATCGTCTCGGTGTTGCCCAGATCAAGACAGAAATGGATGAAGATGAAATACAAGAAGAAGAAGGTATTGTCTAATGTATTGTGAGATGATCATCCCTGAATCACACATAATAGCTAAGCAGTTTATCACCGTTCCAATCCAGTACAGGACTATGTTAAGCTAAGAGTCATGACCTATTGATTGGGCTTCTGATCTGTAGACAGATTGCTATTGAAGAACACATTTCTCTTTTCAAGAGGCTGGGTAAACCTAGAAGCAACCCAGGATAATTGTTCAAAGACAGAAGAATTTTCTATTGCTGACAAGAGAAAGAAAATACATGTGTAGAACATTACTTTTTTAAAAGTGTGCATGTTGCTGGAAAGGCATAAAAGTGAAAAATACATGTATGACTGCTCCAATATTCTGAAGTGGCCATCGTAGATTGAAGAATATTCGGAACCTGGATCTTTTAGTTTCTATTCTGAAGAGACTTGAACTTTGACTTTGAAGATTTGAGAGTTTATCTGCTTCTTCAGGTTGTTCTGCGTCTATCTGAGAAAATCACACATTATTTAGTGGTTGAAAGCTAAACTGGCTTGCATATTAAGTTATAAGCTGCTAGAAGCTTCATTGCCCTGACTAGCATGGTTATTTCAAAGGTTCTTCAGGGGTTGATATGTTTTGGATAAAAGATGTAGACTAATGGTGAGGCGGGGATATTCAGGCACTTTATAATCCAGTTAATGGACTTAATTGTTTATTCCTGTGACCACAGATGCTACTAAAGATATTTGTGGAATAATGGTTGGGTTCCATGAATACAATCTAATAAGATTTTTTTCTAATTATTTCTATGGCTAAAATTGTTAGGCATGTAACATAACATTTACCTTTAAGGGCCACTTGGAAACCACTACATAACTCCATTATTCCAGTGTTATACATCTGACTTGTATGAGTTCATACTGTCATAGTCAATTATTAAATTGTTTTTCCTGTATAATGTGCTGAGCCATGATGTGTAAGCTCTACACTATTCACTGATTTGTGTTCATTCTTGGCCATCCATAGATCTACAAAGTAAAAAATATAGATTTCTGCTACCACTGAAATGTGAGGAAACATTTCCTGACAGAGGTAAAGTTATCCACTATGTGTTTTTTTTTTCAGATTTGTGGTGGGGATTTAAAACTCTCTTCTGTGAAGAGTTCTAGTGTGTACTGTGCTGTAAAAATACAACAAAAAAGAAACTTAATTAAAGTTCTGAGCAAAACTTATGACTTGCTGTTTAAAATGCTAATTTATGAAATACAGTTTTTAAGTCAGTGGTAAACTTTAATAAATTATCTCTTCCGGTGTTGGAGAGTAAAACTATTTGGACAAATGAGTTTTCCTTATTTTGTAGCTTTAGGAGTCTGAAAGGTACGGGGAAAGACACCTCATTTTGGTTGCTAAATAATAGTTACCAATCCATATGGTGGAAGTGTTTCTTTCTAAGATGTTTGCATGGAAAAGATTAATTTTAGATGTGTTGAAACAGTATTAATATTTTATTGTTTTTGAAAAAAAAACCTACAAAATCTGTTGGTGCTGAATTTAAATTGTTTTCGTTATAACACTTACCAATTAGGTACTTAGAGCCAGCATAAATGCATGTTTTGTTTTCTTAACTTTATAATCTGAGCTCATTTAGATGTTATGAAGGATAAAAACAGAATATGAGTGATTTGTATCTATTTTTAATATTCAATTAGATTTTGCAAATCTCATTTATTACGACAGGTTAATACACTCCACAAATGATTTGCAGATCTAGTTTCACAGGCCGTGCATACTGCTTATGCGTCTATTTTTTCTTTCATTCAAAAAATTAAATGTGCTTTTACTCTAAAGTTTTGTTTTATTGTGTCTATCTGAAAATAATATTAATTTCAATTGTTTCTAAACCAAAGAAACCATTTTCTGAGTTTCAGCTATTAATCATTCCACTCTCCTAGTACTGAACTATTTCCCTTCTCACTGCTCGGACAGCAGAAGTGGCTATACCATGCTTCAACATTCAGGACAGAATGCTTTCTATATGCTTAGGTATTTATTTAAATGGCTGTTCATGTTATATAAAGTAACTCTGGATGGCTAACAGGTAAACAAATAACAATACAAAGCTTTCTCTTACCACCACACATCATAATAATTCCATCACATCACAAAACATGTCTCTCTCCCCCCCCCCCCCTCCCCCAGGTCTTTGTAGCCATATTAAACACAGTAATATTATACAAGATTTCATAGAATCAGACAATCAGTTTGCTGGGCTTCGTTTCTTAACATAATTACTTAACATAACTAGTACTGCAATTAATATAATCATCTGATATTTACTATTGGGAATTTGTAAAAATCAGGCTTGTAAAGTCATATGCTTATACGGGAGAAAAATAAATTGATTTTTTTTAAAAAAAGACTGCAAGTTACTTGATCAAATTGATTTATTTTTCATGATAGTTAAATTACAAATAAATTCACATTTATGCAATTGTTACATTAAGATGCTTGAAACAGCAGTTAATTTTTTTTAATAATGATCTGGCAATAATTGAGCATTAGTAATCAGTGTTAGCTAGAATTTTGTGCAGTAAAAACATTTTCTCTGACCTTAAGTTCATCAGTGGATTTGTAATTTACATAAAACAATTGTGGTTAAGCATCATTCTCATACATTTGTGTGAGCTTCAGAGGCAACTGCTTAGTAAAGTGAGTGACCTTTTACATAAAACCTGTGTAAAAATGAGCAATTATTAAACTATTACTAAATCTGCTAGTTTATTGAGCTGTTCAGGTTTAGTGTAAGTTTAAAGCCATCACTGTGGAAAACAAACAGGACTGTGCTAACTGAAAGAGATTGCAATATAGGATAATCTCTTTTTAAATAGATAAAGAATGCATGAACTTTGTAAACAATTTACAAAAAAACCCCATAATTTTATGGACTCTATGAAGTTTGTAAACAATTGTTCTGCTTTAGCAATTCTAAAGAGTGGTGCTTTGCACAGCCTTATCAAACACAAGTGCAGCTTAAAGACAGTAAAACATCTGTCCTAGCAACTTATGCATACGAGCTGCAACACAGTTACCACAGTGTTTCAGGCATACCGTGTGTAATGCACGCTACAAAACAAATACTTGTTAAATGTCCCATACCGATTTGTCCTCTAATGGGATATTTTTAAAATCCTTCATTATCTATAAAAACAGCTTGGGAAAAATACCTAACGTCAGTAATCTTATGTTGCCAGTAGTTTGCTTCCTTTCCTGAGTTTACAGAATACTATATAACTATGCTTTTTCTCAGTAATGCAAAGGGCAGATAAATATTAGAAACTAAAAGATCAGTCTAATCATAGAATAAAGGATAGATGATAAAATCCTACATAATAATAAAAAGATATCTCTCTATATAAAATACGCTCTCTATATAAAAGCCTGATTGGAATAATACTAGAATTTTGCTGCGTAAGCTGCTGATCCTGCTGAGCTCTTTAAAAGGAAACACTAGTATGTTAAATGATATTCAGAAATGGAATGGCAGTTTGGTAGCTCATTGAAGTGGCAAGATGATTCTTACAACTACTTCCACTTCATAATTTAGCAGCTGTGTTGTGTAACTGAGGTTCCAATTAAGACTTCAAACTCTGCCTACTGATTGATATGTCACAATAAACTAATATGAAGGTAGAATGTAGGTGCATCCTCTTAACTCAAAAGTGTACAGTTCTATCGTTTCACTGAACTGCAATTTCAGGTACTACTACTATTACTGCATTCACATTACTCTAATTCATTATTACAGTATGTAAAGGATTACATTCTTACACCTGATGGAAAGACTGAATGGCATCATCTTCCCAACAGATAAGCTGTCCATCAAGAGATGGACAGTATTTTCCAGACTAAACTACAGTAGTAGTCAAATTAAGCTAGCATTGTAACATATTAAAACTCTAGAATAATTGATAAAATGGAAACTAGAGGAAAAGTAGACTTTCCATTTTACCAATTATTCTAGAGTTTAATGCATATGTATAATGCATTAATAATCTTAATTTCAGAATTTCCCAAACTTTATTCTGTGGTTAGAGGCTTTTTAGATGTGGTGAGCTACAACAATACTTTCAATCTCATTTTTAAATGTGCCCTTTAAACCTCAGTGCCCGCTATTGTTGCAGATGTAGTTGTGTCTACTATGAGGTTTAGGCTAGGCAAAAGATGAGTGAAAAATGAAGTGGTAGTAGTATAGTGAGGAACAGTTAAGTCCTCTACTGAAGGTTAAGTCCTTGCGCTCAGCAATATAAACTCTTGGCATTGCACACAATTCCTTTAACAGAGTAATTGCTAGTGGGGTTAGTTGTTGTTGTTTTTTTGCATATCAGGTATGGGTAATCCCAAAAAGATTATAGAGACCAACACAATCAATTCTATTTCATCAACCTCTTGGTATTCTATTTCTAACCTGGCAACAACAGTGGTTTTTTTTTAACCGAGAAGGACTGCTAACTAAGGAAACTTAACTCTTGTACAGGCTAGAAATTAATCATTGACAAAGCCAAAACAGAGTATCTCCCTCTGTTTCTTTTCACATAATTCATTTCTGAAATGAAATTTGATCTCAAGGCTGAGAGGAGGCCCACATCCAGCCTACGTCCAGTTGGAGACGGCAGTCAGGTGGGATACCTTATTTTTGTCTTTGTAACGTAGACCAAAATGTTCTTAACAGACACAGGAGCAACATCTGCATTTCTGAAGGAGAAATTGCATCTGTTTCTAGTAGACCAGCTATCTTCCATGCCTGAGATTACATCCCATTCCCAACCACATTAATATGGATCTTTTTTTAATCTTCCAGGCTCAAACAGATGTAACCTGAAGTAATTTGCACTTGTTCTTTATTCCCATCTAATATATAAACATTGAAAATCAGGAAATGTAAAGGCAACAATCTTAATACATTCATTTGGAAATAAGTTTGATTTCATTTAATCATCCTTGATTTGAAATAGCCATATATAAGATTACATTTAAAGTACTCATTAATAACAAGGGCACATATATCTAAATCTAATGTTAGCTAACAGACTGGTTTTTACTGAAAAGCATAGCACAAGCAGTCCTTGACTTACAACAGTTCATTTAGTGACCGTTCAAAGTTACAACGGCACTGAGAAAAGTAACCTATGCCTATTTTTCACACTTATGACCATTGCAGCATCCCCATGGTCATGCGATTTACATTCAGATGCTTGACAACTGCTTCATAGTTATGACGGTTGCAGTGTTCCGTTGTCATGTGATCCCCCTTTTGCGACCTTCCAACAAGCAAAGACAATGGGGAAGCCAAGATCACTTAAGAACCGTGTCACTAACTAAACAACAGCAGTGATTCACTTAACAAATGTGACAAGAACAGCCATAAAATGGGGCAAAGCTCACTTAACATATGTCTCACTTAGCAACATAAATTCTGGGCTCAATCATGATTGTAAATTGAGGACTACCTGTAATTAATTTATTGGGGGTTTTATGCCAGTTCAATACAGATGGACAGTGAGTGGCTTATATTCCCTTCTTTCAGTAATAACATTCAAATAGCAAAACAATTAATGCCAAGTAATTCACATGCTCTGAAATGGTAATGCCAAATGAGAGAAAAATAGACTTGCTACTTCTTGAAGCCTTATTTTTTTTTAAAGTTTAAGAGAATTAGATTTATTTTCTTTCTTATAGACCCCCAGCAGTTTTCTTCTCTATGACGGGTGGACAATTTTTGGCCTATCCTTTCAACCCCATGCCAAAACTTGATGATAGAATGTTACAATTTTGTCTGTTTTTCCAGGTTTGGAGGTTGTTTCAAGGATGAGATGAATGCAACGTGTCTCGAGAAATCTTCCCCCACTCACCCTTATCGTTAACAGTCCCTCCCACTGCCAAAGGCCAGCTCTCTTCCAGCGATGTCCCTTTTTGGCTTGGTTATCTGCCGTGGGTTTCTGTCTGCCCACCTGAGCTACAAGAAATGACTGTAGAATTGTAGGTTACGATGGGAATTGCCTCTATCTCTTTCTGTTCCCTGTTCTTGCCTGCAAACCCTTCCATCTAGTTCAAAATGTGGGTAATCTAATTCTTCCCCCTCCTGCATATTTTGTAGGTTTAATAGCTTGTAGCAGAAAGATGTGTAGAGAAAAGAAAATAAGTCCGTCTGCCTTGGTAAGAGCCTTGTTTTCTGCGGTTGCGTTTTAACAGTCGTTCCCATTCTGCAAATTTGATGCACCGATTCTCCAACGTCCTATATAGCCTACCTTAAACTGTCGACAGTGATAAAGCCCTCCTACCAGCAGTTAGAATCAGGCAGAATGGAGAATTTAGGAATCTGCTGTCAGGTTCAAGGCACAACCCAGGTCTGTGACTGACGTATGACTGTCTTGTTTTCTGATGCGAAAGCCTCAAAAATGGGATGTGGTTGCATGAAATCAAAGTCCAAACTCAGTTGGTATTTCATCACCCAGAAGCCCCAGAACACACACCCTAACAAAACTGATAGTTGTTGCTGTTAAGCAGAGGTTGCTCCACTTCTCCCGACTCATAGGATTCTTCAAAGTAGCTGGCAGGCTCACACCCACTGTCTTCCTCTTCTCTGGGGCAGGTCAGGTTTTTATAATCCTTCAAGATATGAAGGAGGAGAGAAAGAGAGAGAGAGAGAGAAAAAAATACAAACATACTTCAGAGTCTGAAATGTGTTACATATATTATAAAAAAGGTAAATTCAGTTTAAATTAATTTATTCCAGCCTTGAGGCCAATGTTGCATTCTTTCTATATTTATTTCCACAGAGTACCCAAGCTGTTCTTTATATCATTTTACCTTTTTTATTTTTATTCTGCCCTGTGTATAAATGACAGTGTTTGGGTGTTTATGGGGAGAACAGGGTTTAAAGGAGCAGCATAAGGTGTTTTGGGTTGTTGTTTTTTTAATGACAACTTTTATGTCAAAATGAAAAAGAATGTGAAAGAACTATCTTGGCTGAACCAGCTTCTTGTTTTTGAATTTTGTCAAATAAACCATTCACCTGTTCCTTAATGGCATCCAGCTGTTTCTGAATGAGTGTGCAGATCTGACTGAAAGTTGGCCGTTGAGTGGGCTCCAGTTTCCAGCATGCTGTCATTATGTTGTACCTGTATTGCAGATGGGAGGTGAGCAAGGAAGAAAGATCAGACTGTGATACTTTCAGAAGCAAATTGCATGATAATAGGTGACAGCTGATTGGACAGTTACTGGCCTATCATTCTGCACCTTTGATCTCCTTGGGCACTATCATGCCATCTCATTCCTCCTTTGGCATGGTTCAAGTTCCCTGACCTATCTGAGTTTTCTTTGAAAAATATTATGAATGAATGGGAAATTAGCAATTAGCAACTAACCAAGATGGATGGGAGTCTTTTCTCAGCATAAACATCAAACTTTCTGAACTGAGGGAAAGGAAACGAGGTAATTCCATATAATTAGCCCTGACTAGATCATTTATACATTCACAGGTTATGGACAAAATGAATGGAATTCAATTGTACACAAATCATTTCCATGTGACCACAGAAGATTCTGTAAACAGTTGGGCAGCTTGACAGAGCATTCTGAGAAATATCTTGAAAGATATCAAGTTTTTTTTTTAAATGAATGAATGGTTTTGATACCTGGAGCTGCAGCACTTTTACTTACATGTCATCTGGAGCAAAATCTGGCTTCCCCATATGATATCCTTGTTTCACAAGGCTATAAAACTTATTATTCACTTTCATGCCAGGATAGGGACTTCTTCCTATAAACCCAAGAAAATTGATAATGCTCATATGGAGGAAGGGCCCTGCACTTTTAGAATGCTCCCTAAAGAACCAGCTAAAATTCCTTAGGAACCAGTTTGGTCATTCTTTGCAGGCAATTTGAGAGCAAAATCGGAGGAAACAGAGGTACAAAGACAATGGACAAGCATTTTTCAGGGATGGTGCTACTACTTCATCCCATCCTGCTCGGGTTTTGAGGCGGTCATGGTTAATCTTTGGAGATGAATGTTTCTGATTGTTCTAAGAGTACAAGTATTTAATTTTTGGAGCAGGGTTTAAGGGATGAAATCTTGCCCATTAAAACCCACCAACAATGGGATATACCATCCTGACTTAAGGTCTTAATTTTTTTTAATGAACGCTATAAAAGCCTTGCATTCCTAAAGACTTTTCTCAACTCCTCACAAATGAAGTGTCTCCTGCTATTTGTCTGCAGCAAGTCAAGACTACATTAAAATAATAGCACACATATAGTCCAAAACTGTTCTGATATACTGGCATCTCTATATACAAAGCAAACATGTAAGCCTTGCCAAAAAATGCCAATTCCACTTTAGGCTGCATTAACAGAGGGATAGAATTAAGATCACGTGAAGTACCACTTTACAAAGTCTTAGTATGGAATATTGCATCCACTTTTGGTCACCACAATATAAAAAAAATATATTGAGACGCTGGAAAGAGTGCAGAGAAAAGCAATAAAGATGATTAGTGAGCTGGAGTCTAAAACATATTAAGAACAGTTGTAGGAATTGGGTATTTCTATTTAATGAAAAGAAGGACTAGGGATAGTATGATAACAATGTCCCAATATTTGAGTAACTGCCAGAAGGAAGAGAGGGGCAACCTATTTTCCAAAGCACCAGAAGACAGGACAAGGAGCAATGGATGGAAACTAATCAAGGAGAGAACCAGCCTAGAACTAAGGAGAAATTTCTTGAGAGAACAATTAACAAGTGGAATGGCTTGCCTTCAGAAGCTGTGGATGCTCCATCATTGGAGGTTTTAAAGAAGAAATTGGACAGCCATTTGTCCAGAATGGCATAGGGTCTTCTGCTTCTGCAGGTGGCGGATTGGAAGACCTCCAAGGTCTTTTCAAACTCTGTTATTCATATTTTTGCATCATGATGCATAGGCACGAATACCAAAGCTGCATTTTTGACAAAGTCTTCCCGCATAGAAAAGGAAGGCAGGCAAGGCAGACATTAACAAACGAACAAATATAGAAATGTTCTTCCCTTACCTAGGGAGAATATCTCCCAGAGAAGGATGCCATAAGACCACACATCGCTCTGTACTGTGTAGACACATTCAAAGATGCTCTCTGGTGCCATCCATTTCACTGGGAGACGAGCCTGGAATGATATGTTCTAAACTCAGAGGGGAAGCCCTTATCCACAGAATTCTCCACCTGGACTCTTTAGAGGTTAAACATTAGAGCACAGTCTTTGCACACAAATGATCCCCGCATCCAGGTACACCTCGGAGAGATGCTTAGACAGTTGCTATCAATCAATAGAGACATTTCAGAGCCAAGTGAAACTAGAGCTTGATTCGGCTTTATGGGGATGTAAATGTAGATATTCATTCCAGTTACTTACATTGCCCTTGACAACATAATTGCTGTCATTCACAATATCTCTAGCCAGGCCGAAGTCACAGATTTTGGCCACTAGTCCATCAGCCACTAGCACGTTCCGTGCTGCCAAATCTCGATGGATGCACTGGATTCAAGGATGAGAGAGAAAAAGGGGAAAGGGGCAAATTAATTTTCTTTCTTTTTTAATAAATAACTCAAGGCAGGATTCATATCTAACACTCCTTCCTTCCTCCTCCTATTTCCTCGCCAACAACTACCCAGTGAGGTGGGTTGGGCAAAGAGAGAAGATTACCTAGAGAGATTTCATGACTAAGGCAACACAGGAACTCACAGGCTCTTTGTTTCAATTTATTGATCCTATAACTTGATTAGTAGCAAGGCAGATTTAGTCCAGTTTGACCAGCACAAGAGCAGTCAAAAGTCTTCAGCATGGTCCTTACAAATGTTTTTATGGGGTCTTGAGTAATGGGGGAGGGAGGGGCTTTATTATGGCCTTGAATGCCACTTCCAAGCTATAGTAATCCTGAAAATTTACAGAGCAAAAACTGATGAAAAAAGTGCCACTTATGATACCTTGTGCAAAAAAAAAACCCAACTTACTGATTGTGCCAATATATCTACAAAAGATTTAATCATATGTGGCTATGTTTGGCTAATTCAACATTTGAATTAGCCAAACAATTCAATATTTATTTGAATTAACTACTGCAGAGTTATTTTTGTGAACTCTTCCATTGCCTTTTTCTCTTGAAACAGAGGTGGACATTAAAAGAACAAAATAATACAAATACACTTGGTTATTCTTCCCTTTCTTATAAATATTACTTTGCAGTTTTTACTATCTCAGGGCATTCATTATTTAAAGGTTGACAGAGCTATTAGGGTACCCATACAGTTCCCCCAGCCACACAACACTTGTACAAAACTCTGTACAGGAAGAGAGGAAAAGACCTATCATTTTATAGAATCTGTGTCTTGGCCACCAGATTTCTTGTGGAATGTAATCTTTATGGACAACTTCTGCTGTAATAAAGAACCAAAGAGAGTGCTCTTGTCAGTGTGATTTATAAGACAGGGTCAAAAATCAACTGTCACTTTCAGTTGCTACCCTTGGAAAGGGTAAAGTTAACATTTATATCAGATTACTCCTTGTTTCCTACAGTAGCTAAGCAAACACATATTCAAATGGATGCCCAAAGTTTACATGTTAAATGGGCAACCATATACATTTTCTCAATAAATCTGCTTCTTTTTTAATGCTGGTTAGAAAAGAGAGAACACAGTATTCACATTATCTTTAACAGAACCATATATTCACTCACACAGACCCTATTTTTCTCAAAAGCCACACAGAGTTGTGTATGACTGAAGACATAATCCAAAGAATACTTCCAAGTAGTATTCTCTCTAAGAACAAATTCTTAAATTATACAAGGATCATCTCAGGAATCACAGCACTATGAATTGATAGGATTATACAGGTAGTATACAATGTACGACCACAATTGAGCCCAGAATTCATGTTGCTAAGTCTGTTTTGCCCCATTTTATGACTGTTCTTGCTACATTTGTTAAGTGAATCGCTGCAGTTGTTAGATTAGTAACACGGTGGTTATGTGCATCTGGCTTCCCCATTGGAGCCAGATGATTGCAAAATATGATTACCTGACGCTGGGACCGTCATAAATATGAACCAGTTGTCAAACATCCGAATTTAAGTCACATGACTATGGGGATGCTGCAATGGTCGTACATGTGAAAAATGGTCATAAGTCACTTTTTTCAGTGCCACCGTAACTTTGAACAGTCATTAAATGAACTGTTGTAAGTTGAGGACTACCTACATATGATTCTGTGTAATAACAGCAAAATGCTTTCCTGGTAGGAAGATAATACAGGAAATCAAGCCTGGGCCTGAACTCCTTTTAGGATGGTGATGATGTACATTGTCAGGAAAATGTCCTCACATTTTTTGAAGCCAGGAAAGTCATTCCCTGGGCCACTTGGTTGGAGAACTGCAGCAAGTTAAAGAGATCAAGAGAACGTAGGTCTTCTTTTCCTTCAGCTGGTGCCAAACTTGTTCCTGCATTGGGAGAAAGTTTACAGAGGTCACTGAAGGTATGCCTTTGAAGGATAGGTAACAATAGCCACAAAGAAGGCCATGAAGGCTACTTGGCCATAAGACATTAAGATAAGAAGGGCCAAAATATATAATTCTCAAGCAAAGTGAACTCTTTGAATCTGAAATCACCCATGATAACAAAGGCCTCCCTACCTAGAGACTAAATATAAGTAACTTCCAAGAAACAAATGGAATTAATTTTTGGTAGCCATTTGCAAGAATGAACAGGAAATTGCTGAGCAGAAGGAGATTTAATGGTTCTATTCTCTTTGCTCTTCCATAATTGCTTATTGGTTTTGCTTTTCTATGGACTTTACATATAAAGAACTGCTTCATGAGATGTTTTTGGGGCCCTCTGCGCTTGTTAGCCCTGATGATGTTACCTAGTTTACGAAATGAAATGTCTGTAAGAAAACAACCAAACTCAGAGACAGCACCAAAGACCCCTCATTTCAACTCTGAGATACAAATAGTCTCCTTTCTTGGAATTGCTTTATGACCAGAAAATTCATGTACCCAAGCAGCTTTAATTGTGAAATGCACCTTAATGAATGATGATTAAAGAATATAAATGACAAAGGTGAAAGGGATAAATATGCAATTCGTGAACAATGATTTGCATGCAAAATTACTTCCAGCTGAAAATGGTAACATACATGCTTCAAGAAACAATTGGAAAAAAAGCTTTCAATTTTGTGTGCATGGTCTTCATTAAAGCAGTGTGTCATTTTTCATTGTTTTCTGCATGAGTCTGAAAAATAAAGTTGCAGCCCCTTTAATAAAACTTCTCATTAAAGTTTACAGCAAAAAAACCAAAGCCATAATTTTTTTTAGGTACACATGCAGACCCAATGACACAAGCGGATCCTATAAGAAACTTAAGGAACCAATCAAAGACTGACTGAATGGTGTAATCTAGAAATATTACAAAATAAAAATAAAGGAGAAGTAATAACATACATATAGATAGAGCAAGCTTTATCTATAGCAATATAACCTTAACATCTATATCTGCTGTGTTATTGTTATACATAATATGCACAAATTATTATGTGTCCATATGCATCACTGGAAATAGTTAAGGATTGCAATTATAGGTAGTAGCTATGTATTAAACATCCTAGTCACCCCAGAGATGAAAACTTCTCTTTTTCCTGGATCACACTGAGTTGGCTGGCCTGAAAACTTTCCAGATGTAAATCATTCAGAATTAGTGTTCCAAACAGAGAACAGCCAAACTGGCATGGTTTGGAAGACAAATGTAATGCTTCAGAGTTCTCCAGATGGCACATATTTATCCAATGCTTGCCATTCCACTAATAAGGGCCTTTGGCTAAAGACCACAGTGAATGAGCCACCAGCAGGAGCGGTCCTATAAAAATCTTGTGCTGTGAGGGAACACTGCTTATAAGGCAAAAAAAAAAAAAAAAAAAAAAAAAATCTAAGGAGGGAGAAGAAGAATCTGGATGCACAGACATATGGTATTTACAGTTTAGGTAGATGCTAATTTATAAAATGTTTGCAGGGAGGATCAATGAGGGAGAATGAATAAATAAAACTTAGTTCAATTGATACATGATTAAACAACAACAACAAAAAGGTAGGAAAATAATATATTGTGAAAGTAAGGGTTAAGAAACAGGAATATTAAAAAAAGGAAGGGAAAGTTGGAAAGACAAATAGAAGGATCTTCTCTGAAAAGAGCCCTTGCAAGAGAGACATCACCACCACACAGAAATGGAACTATTCAGATGCAGTGTCCAGGTAACAATGAAGTAGTGAATGCCACAACAGCAAATAAACATGTTTCTGTTTGTCCAATTCCCACAATCTTGATACTAATCCAAAAAATGGTAGCTGGGGACATAATTATCACCCTTGCATCAAGTTTGCCTCCCTCCAAAGGCAAATCCCTGCAAACCCCATAGCATACTACATTTTTAAGAAAATATATTGCTGCTGTGTTTAGTCTACATCTACAATGTTCCCACTTGACTCACCTAAGACCAAGTTCTGCAGAATAATTTGAATTAGGCACAGGATTTGAATTAAGAAAATCGTGTCTCGAATGATTCAGCTGAGTTTGGACTTGTCTGAAATGGTATAGGTCTACTGCTTGAGTTGGGGGTTGGACTAGAAGACCTCCAAGGTCCCTTCTGATTCTGTTATTCTGATCAAATCAGAGCACAGCCTTAATTGCCAAGTCTGCATTACTATTATTCTTCTCATCACTCCATCCCCTCCCACTATAACTATAATTTGTTGCTTATATCCTTACAATTTATACTGATTGTTTCCTAGTATTTGATTGCTTATTTGTACCCTCTGACTATCATTGTATCTTATGACTCCTGACATAGGTACTGTTTCCTCTTATGTACACTGAGAGCATATGCACCAAAGACAAATTCCTTGTGTGTCCAATCACCCTTGGCCAATAAAGAATTCTATCTATTTTACCAAATCTTGTGCAGAGTGCAGTATTAAGTGAACTAATATTATTAAATTTGTAGTAAAAATTAGCAGTTAACTTAATCACTTATTGCCAAATTCTAAAAATATATATTTTATATATTTAAATATATATTTAAATATATGGAGTTTTAACTCTTGACAAGGCCATGACATATCCTTATGCTTTACAAAGAGCTATTTGGAAATCAGCTTTTTTTTTTTTTAGTTCAGCTAATAAATGATGAGATGATTAAGATTTAAACTAGGAAGTTTTTCCCCCACTTCCAAAAATGAGGGTATCTGGTCACTGAAGCAGGCATGATATCAACCTGTTTAATCTAGTAGATTTTACAATTTATTTCTGAACTATATCTAATCTTTTGTTGTTCCATGCTGAATAAAAAATACATAAAACTTTTAGAATGGAAGATGAGGAGACAAACATGAAGTGTGAGTCAGAAGTAGCCAGAAGACCCTGGAAAGATCAGAGGGTAGGCAGAGTGGTATCAACAGGAATATACTGGTAAAACTGGGAGACAGTGGGGTCATTGGCAGCAGTAATGAGAAGACATTGGTATGATTGGGAATGGTGGTGTTCACATTCGAACTTCTTGTTGGATGATTACATCCTAGCACAGAATCAACTCTCAGCCACTTAAGCCTGCCTTACATAACCATTATGAAGATAAGAAAGCAAGGTTGCACTGAGTTCTCCAATGAGAGAAATGCATAGTAAGAAGCAAACAGCAATTTAGCCAAAATATTAGTAACATTGCTAAATTTCTAGCAGACATATCCTTTTTTGGTGTGTCTTTCCGTTTCTCTTGGCAGTGATCTTTGAGCATTACCTTGTGGTGGCATAGGCACTGATGCTATGACCGATTTCATTTCCAAATAACTATCAACACTTTGGCATCCAAGTCCACTATCACTGAATGAAAGAGATCAAAAGAAGAAAAAAAACCCATTAATAGTTTCTATCAGCTTTAAGAACAGATCTGTCCCACCAAATAGTTAATAAGCTTTGGTTTAATCCTGGAAGGTCTACTGAAGAACTGAATAGACCTGATTCACACACAGGGACAAGCAGGAGTTTCTCCCTTTTCCCTGAGTAAGTAAAGAAATATTTTAGAATTATACATAGTCAAGATCAGGCTAGATCAGGGGTGGGCAAACTTTTTGACTAGCAGGCCACAATGGTTTCTAAAATTTGACAGAGGGGCCAGGCCAGAATAGGAGAATGGTGTGTTTGTGTGAACTAAT
>JAEANM010006237.1:0-15977 GCA_017656035.1 Myanophis thanlyinensis | reverse complement strand
CCCCCCCCCCCCCCCCCCCCCCCCCCCCCCCCCCCCCCCCCCCCCCCCCCAAAATATTACCAACCTGTGTTCCTGAATGAATGTGGGACATAAATCGAATATATTCCTTGCCAAAGTTAACTTCTGATTCCGACATCTCAAAAGGATCTACTGTGGGTCCCTCATCTTTTTCAAAACCAAAGCATTTGAACAGGACAACAACTTTACTGTGTCAGCTTCTGTATTAGGAAGCATTTTATCCCCAAAAGCTTGAATAATTCCTTCTGTTCTGGTATTCTAGAAGATCATTAAAATTCCCCCAGTCCAACCAGCTTTGGCTCCTGTTATCTGCTGAGGATGCCCATTCTTACATTCACATAATGATTTTATGTTGCTTTATGATGTTTTTGTCTTATTTCTCTTTTGTTGTACATAAGATTAATACAATTAACGCATATAGTTGAATAAATAAAATTCCCAACCTTCTATCTTGATTGGCAGCAACATTTTGCCAGAGTTTCCAAAAAGATTTCTCAGCCCCAAGCTGAAGAAATCAGGGAAAATTATTTTTTATTTCTGTTCCCATTTTTTTTGATGGATTAATTATGCTCTGTTTTTTGGAGTGCATTGATAAACATAAGGCCAATAAACTTAATTTTGAAGTGAAGATTAAGTACCAATCTCAATCTCCCTTTTGATCCTCTGATAAAAAATGAATTCTGCCCCCTTTTTTGAACCTTCACTTTCTGACCTCCAATCTTGTACTTTGCCAGAAGAGAAATCCATGTGCAGAGCTGACCATACAGTACTGTACTTTTGTTGTGTCAGCCTGCCAACTGGGAATCATAACATCAAATATTTAAAAGCTACGATTATCCTTTCTTAAAGAAGGATAGGTGAGCCACTGCTTTAGTTCAGATATTTAATAAGAACCAGAT
Organism: Myanophis thanlyinensis; assembly: GCA_017656035.1. NCBI lineage: Eukaryota > Metazoa > Chordata > Lepidosauria > Squamata > Homalopsidae > Myanophis > Myanophis thanlyinensis. The sequence continues at coordinate 15,060 of JAEANM010006237.1, read as the reverse complement.
TTAATATCCTGCCTTTTATTTAATTAGGATGTTATGGAAGGAGGTATGTAAGTAGCCATTGGACCATTGTGTCATTCATACAAGGCTGGGGGTCAGGAAGAGCTTAGTTTTGATTTTGTAACATGTGAATTTAAGCCCTGCTTCTAAATTGTCATGTTTTCTCTCTGCTCCCTCTCCCTCCAACACAATTTATTTCTACACCAGCAAATCATCATGCAGAAACTTAACATATGAAGCTTAGTCTGCCATGGCTATAAAGTGTTATGGCAAGAGCTTTTTCACTTGCTTAGTTCCCCTACGTCATTATTGCTATCAAAGAGACAGGAACAGAGTTAAGCATAGTATCTTTTTCAAGAAGCAGCACATCTCCACCTCCCGTATCCTAGTAATTTGCCATTTACAAAAAAGTGATAATTTGGTAATGATTGTTCTGGCCATGTTCTCGGTCATAATGATGGAAAGAAAGAAATATTGTTGGATTTTGTGATGAGAAAGGGTGTGGGATTATTTTCTTACAGAAAGGAACCCATTTTGCACTCTGGAATATAACGATAATACCCCATTGGCCTAATGACTCTTGTAATATAGCCTTATGGTGCTGGAGAAATCTGAATCTCTCTAAATCAGGAATGTAGAGAAGCAAGGTTGCCCTTCCCCCTTGGCACAGATGATCCCCAGAAGCTTAAGTCCCTTCCGCTTGCTTGCGGATGTACCTTCCTCTCTTGGGGACTGCAGCAACAAACAATGAGTTGAAAAGCTATCACAGTTTGCATTTCACAAATATGAGTTCCCCAGTGACTGAGTTCAGACATTGTGCTAAGCTACACTTTGCTGAACCACAATTTTCTTTCATAGCCACTCTTGGCTGAGCTCCCTTTTCATGCTAAGCCACAAATCATAATTCACAGATTATATCAGCACAAAACACACACATACCATTGTTTGGCTTACCACAGCCCTATGAATCTCACTCCACCCACATGCACAGATTCAGTTCTCAGTAAGCCATCCGTGCCTGCTGCTGTAAAACCAGGGAATGAAGCACCCCATGGCCCTGCTTGAGTCCTAAAACGACATGATTAAACTAAGATTTCTGAAGTCCTTGCTTGTTGATAATATTCAAGGACGTTGATGCTACTAGATCTTTGGATCATATTATATGCAACCTACAGATAGGTTGGCTGAATGGTTGTGGGAAATGAGAATGTCTAGTCTAAGGAAGAAAAGGACTAGGAGTGACATGATAGCAATCTTCCAATATTTGAGAGATTATCTCAGAAAGGAAGGGGGTCAACCTATTCTCCAAAGCAGCTGAGGGCAAGATAAGAAGTAATGGATGGGAGTTTAACAAAGAGAGATCCAACTTAGAATTAAGAAGAAATTTCTTGTCAGTGAGAACAATCAATGAAACAACTGTCCTCTGGAAGACGTAGGTCAATGTTTCTCAACCTTGGCGACGTTAAGATGGTTAGATGAAAAGATATAGTTATTGAAATATGTTAATTTTCTTATAAATAAGATTAATATAAGGATATAGATTGTAAATATAAAAATATATAACCATTGGTTGAATATAGAATTTTAAATATTGAGAATTATCTCGTATAAAATGATGGAATAATAGATTAGTCAAAAGAATATCAATAAATTGGTGAGATGTGAACATATATTAAGATAAATAAAATGATAATTTATAACTATAAGCGAAGGCTATGAAAGAGTGGCACAAAAAATTCTTTTTGTAACCAACTGACACACTGTAAGCATAGAAAAGGATGACTTTAGGTTTATATGTTGTGTTTTATTTGTATGTTTGTTTAAAAAATAAAGTTTTAAAAAAAGAATTAAGAAATTTTCTGTCAGTGTTTCACTGATTGTTCTCAGTGACAGAAAATTAGCTGGCTGGGGAATTCTGGGAGTTGAAGTTCAAACATCTTAAACTCGCCAAGGTTGAGAATCACCGATGTAGGTGCTCCATCACTGGAAGTTTTTAAGAAAAAATTGGACAGCAATTTGCCCAGAATAATATAGGGTCTCCTGCTTGACCAGAGGATTGGACTAGAAGACCTCCAAGATCACTTTCAATTCTGTTATTCTTGTATTGTGCCACATCTGTGTTGATTGCCAGTATGCTTCTAGTTACGATACAGTGTGTTGGTGATTAGCAATCAACATGACTTAGGCTCCAAATAGCCTGGGGATCACATTTGATACTCTTCTGCCACTCCCTAAAATTATAAGAAGGAATCCTTATTTCTGTTATCTCAAGGATGGGATATACATCCTAGATTAGAAGATTGTTTTAGAGGTTAGGTCCAATCATATAATGGCTCACCAATTTAAATATTCTCCTCTTCCCACTTTCTTGCTATTTCTCATTGGTGATGACCATAGGAATAACTACAGACTTTTGTTGAAGTTCCTTTTATGCCCACAGGATTTGGTTCACTCGTCACATTGGCTGATTGTTCTGTATTGTTCTTATTAGTTTATAATTTTAGCTGGCATTATATACAAGAAAGGAAAGGTGTATGTGGCTCAAGGACTAATTATAGGGTCATTGACTGGGTGCTAAGGAATGTGAGTGTTTCCTGAAATGACTCTTACTAGGCAGTTTGCCAATAGCTCTCTATTTTTTTAGACTACTTAAAGGACTATAAAATAAAGCTATTGTTTCATTAAAGATGAAACTGCAGGTTTATGTTTTCTTGAATAAGAGTATCAAGTAATGAAGCTTAGAAACAGCATCTGGAATCTCTTCTACAGACCATCAGTTGGTATACCGGATAGTAGCATTATTTTACCTTTACTGATGGAGAAGAGAGTCCCAAAGAAGAAACTTGATTTCTATCTATCTGAACAAAGTTAAAAACAAACTGCAAAAAATAATCCTTATGTTCACATAGTGAATGCAGCCAAGCTAGTATTTGAGTTCTAGTTTCTCAAATTTGGGTTCTATGGTGTTTCTATCTATAAAATATACACATACTCATAAACACACATGAATTGTTGGATATAATTTTGTCCATCAAAGTTTCCCAGAAAGTAGAAGGCTTGATAGACACTGTTATACAAATTCTTCTCCTTCCTTCCGTCCGTCCTTCCTTCCATATTTTTACCTGGAAGATTGTTGACTGATAACCCTACTTCATTTCATCATGAGACATTTAAGTAAGAATAAACTTAGAGATAGTGAGGGATTTGAGTAGAGTTTGAACTAAGGATCTTTATAAGATCTCTCCGTCTTTATGTAAGTTCCTCAACTGCACCAACATTGCTTTATGACAAAATAAGGGCAATTAAGATAAGCCAAAAAAGCAGATTGATCTTTATTTGCTGCTATAATCAGTTGAACATCTCCTTCATTTACCCTAACCACTAAGAGTGCTTTGCCTGAAAGATGATGAACAATGTAACAATAGTTTTATTTCAAGAAATTTTGATCAAAGTTATGTTTTTGTCAAGGAAGGCATTAACTGGATGAAATATTCTTTGTGGCTTACCTCTGTGTTGGCTTCAATTTTTAAAGCAAATTTATAAGCCTATATCTATCACAATATTTTCAGCAAATTGGATCTTAGAGAAGCTTGTTTCCAGTTTTTATATCACTGTCTTGTTAACAGTTCATTTCCTTATCTGCTGATGAATTAACAAAAGTTTTACTTGATTAATCTGGGGGCCACCATTAATAGATAGAGCCAGGAGTGTTTTAAATGTTTAACAATTAATTCTACTTATTTCCATTGCCACCTCCATACTGTGTCACTAGCTGCCAAACACAGTTGATCAGTGTGCTAAGCAGTATGGTTCGGTTCTCAACCGGCTCTCAAAATTCCAGAAACAAAATCTAATAATCTATCTACCTCATAAACTGGTATGAGCCTGCTCAGGCACACTACTAAATAGACTTATACATTTTAAAAAATCTCTTTTTACTCTCATGTACTGAAATACGAAATGCAAAAAGAAAATGACTAACAATTACCATTGTTTGTCCTGAGAAGCACTTTTTTCATCATCGTCATTACAGTAATAATAATTGTCTGTTGCTTTCTTAAATATTTGAAGAATACATCTGTATTTATTTATTTTTTTTGCAAAATGACCCTTCCCTTTGAACCAGTTCTATCATTTGTGAGTTCTGTGTTGCTCATAAGTAGGATTAATTCATATCTTACAACTGTGTCTCAGTTTCAACATCAAAGTATATTAGAAGTCTGGATGGACCTGGTTCTGTGCTTTTAATCCTAGCTCCACATGTGAAATTTCTCAGAGGAAGGACTACAATTCAGGATACCGGAGGAACACATCCAAAACAACAACAGAAAAAAGAATCGACATCCAAATCTGCTGAATGTTTCTTACAGCTATTAAAGGACGGGGCACCCTGCTTTATGTCAGATTTGATAGCTTTAATGCAACCGGTAATTACTCCAAATGCAATTTCCTCCCATTTGCTTAGTTTTCTCCCTATGTGCCTTCCAGATTGTCCATAGCTGTTGTGCATGTTATTTGAAGAGCTGAGGGAAAAAAGAAAGAAGCATTGATAAATACGTCCAATCCTACTCGTTTTCTAGTAAAAGCGGACTTGATGGGCTTATTTCAGATTCTTCCATTATCTGGTCTTTTTGCATTCAGAAGTTGCTTTCAGGACACCTACCTTGATGGTATCAATGATGTTGTATACTGCGCATGCGTGACCAAAGTCCTCACACAGGTCTGCCATCTTGAACAGACGACCCGACAGTTGATTGGCTGCCAGGACGTCGATGCCCATTGGCTGGCCCACCAGCCAATGGGAAGCGCGGGATTTTGAAGTCGCGGCAAATATAAAAAGCCGCGGCTTCCCTTAAGTTTTGTTTCTTGACTGACATGATCCGCATCGTGAGTTTTACTCGTGGTTTGAAATAAATGGGACCCCTCGCGGTCATCTAAACGGATCCAGTTTCTTGAGTTTTCCTTCACCGATTTGGACCGGGTTTTCGGCTACAACAAATAACACCCAGAATTAGGATCTAGTATGAGAAGTAGAAGACTTCAATTTCTCCTGGCAGATTCTGTGAAACTAACAGACTTGGGAAATTGGTGGATTGAAGACCTGGCCATTTTTATTTTGTAGGAAAAGGACATTAGGACACTAATCCAGATCAAGCTCCTTAACTCTCAGGTGGCCTGCTAAAGGACATCTTCCAGGGCAGAGATAATTTTTGTACTGTAGAAGTCTTGAGTGAAAGACAGTTCTAATTGAATGTCTATAGTTTTCTTTTTTTTTTTCAATCTTCTTCATACACTTTTTTTTCCTTTCACAGGAAAAAATATCTCTTATAAATATTGGTTTGATCCCATTACACATGCATTTTAAATGTCATGAATCATTTGCAAAACTTCCCATTCTGCTTATTCTTCTTATTATCACTCAACAATTTTCTTTTCCTGTTTATATCTTCCCACACCCAGTCCAATTTGTGTTCAAGGAACTTCCTTCCTCATCTTACATAGTAGCTTGTATAATCAGTTCTGTCATAGACTGAGATTCTACAGCACTAGGTGAGCAGTTTGATAATATGCAACTGTGTCTTTAATTCCTGTCTTTTGCCTGATGACCATCCCATCCCTTTGAACTTGTTTCAGTGAGGCTCCTCTATGATGGGGCTGCCATGGACAGGAAACTATGGTCACTGTCACAATATTGAATTTAAAACTTCTTGCTGGGCTTTTCAACATCTGGGTGGAGTTGAGCAGGTGAAACCTTCTCATGACCGCTCACCAAGTCTCATGGCTTTCTACCATTGTCCACACATAGGAGCTCCTGACTTGTCCTGCAGCATGAAACTGTCTGTCCCTAATAATATTGTAAGCTGCCCAGGATTGCTTGATAGTGAGATGGGCAGCATATACATTTAATAAATAAGTAGTGTAATAAATAAATACATAAGCAAACAAACAAAGTTGTGTAGTCTGTCTCTTGCCATATTCACACATCTTTGATCCCTTGTCTGGCCAAATTGATTCTTGACCAGTGACCCAAGAACAGAGGTGATTTAAGGTCTTCCAAACAACTAATTTCTCTCTGCTAACAAGGAATAGATGGGATTGAAAGAAAAGGGCTGTAGCGCTTCATGCAAAAAGCAGAAGGAAATGGGGAAAAAAAAGAGATCTGCTTGATTGTTACCAGTAATCTAAGAGACGCTTTACATACGATTTTTTTTTAAAAATCTGATATGTCTGTCCATATGTGGCAACTTGATAGGATAAATGTTTAGTGCAGAACTAAAAGTGCACCTGTTCACTGGTGACATGAAGAAACAAGAAGCAGCTGGCATGATTTACGTCCATGCAAAAGGACAGATTTACAATCTGTTTTAAAAAAACAAAAAACCCTAAAAAGTAGTCTCCTGTGAGTCAACTTTTGTTCTGGATGCCATGTTCATTTCATTTTTATTTTTATTTTGGTGACAATAGGTACAATAATTGCTTCACCATTGTCTTCTCCAAGTATTTTATCCAAATACTGTTTAAACTCACATTCATAGGAACCTATTTATAATTCAGTTTCTGACTTTCTAGTGTTGAAGAGGTTCAGACACACATCATTTATCTGCAACAATATGTGTAATTTAGTTTTACCTTCAAACCATGTTTAAGCAAATAAGATAGTTTTGGGGTATCTTTGTAATATTTGACCATACTGTACTAAGGGCAGTGACTAGAAAGCTGTAGGATCTCCACATTTGATGTAAGTCCTAAGTATCTGACTTAGTACCTTTGTACCTTTGACTTATTAACAGACAGTTTGTTCTCTTCGTTGCTACTATGGGTGTCAACTTACAACAATTCATTTAGTGACTGTTTAAAGTTACAACGGCACTGAAAAAAGTGACATGACCATTTTTTCACACTTATGACCATTGCAGCATCTCCATGGTCACATGATTTATATTTATATGTTTGACAACTGGTGCATATTTATGATGGTTGCAGTGCCCTGGGGTCACGTCTTTTGCACCCTTCTGACAAACAAAAGTTAATGAGTAAACCAGATTCACCGTGTTACTGATTTAACAACTGCAGTGATTCACTTAACAAATGTGGCAAGAAAAGTCATGAAATGGGGCAAAACTCAGTTAACAAATTTCTCATTAGCAGCATAAATTTTGGGCTCAATTGTGGTTGTAAGTCGAGAATTACCTGTACTACAATGTCAAGACAGCAAGGATACTTGATTTAAAAAAAACACTATGGTTAGTACAGTCCTTAGTATTCTTGATGGGGGCTGATTAAGCCCTTCCTATATCCAGCAGACAGTCTGGCTACTAAGAGTAGATTGGGGAAGGAGTAGATACAGGGCAAATTCTTGCCAAGCCTGGGACAACAACAATCCCTTTGTGTACTGTTTCAACCCTCTAGCATTTTCACCCACTTTCGTTTGCCAGGGATTGTGCATTGCTTGGAATGTTTGCAAACTCACCGCTGGAGACCTTTGCCGGACAGGCAGTGTTAAGAATAATAACAGTGGGCAGAAAGCTGGTGGTGACGAACTGGCAGGGTAATTTCTCAAACTTTCTTTAACTGCATTGCTCAGATTTCACAAGTGACTCTCCCCAACTCTTTTGGTGTCAATATGCCACGTATGGCTCAAATATCAATTAATTAAATGATCTCCAACTTTGGTAGGAAGCAACCCAAGCACGGGAGTTATCCGTCTGAGACGGATTGTTGTTCCAATGCATTTACAGCTACTTGATACACAAGTTAAACTGAGGAGACGTTCTGTGTCCATCAGATTGTCAGACAAAAATATTTACTTGCAGAATTTCTATGGGATGTGTGGCCAGCTAAGTAAGAACAACAACCTTTATTATGAAGCATTTTATTGTTTTTGATGTTCAACCTTTTGGGCAACAATCCTCCCCAGCTTCATCTTCTAAGCCTTCTGGATGTATACTCAGCATGGGTTATTTTCCTTGAAATCTGAAATCTCAGCTCCCACAATACAACCACTAAAAGCTTGTCTTTCCCTCCTTGTACAATGTACAGATAGTCCTCGACTTATAGCAGTTTATTTAGTCACTGTTCACAGTTGCAATGGCACTGAAAAAGCAACTTGTGACTGTTTTTCACCCTTATGACCGTTGCAGCATCCCCATGGTCACATGACCCAAATTCAGATGCTTGGCGACTTGGTTCATATTTATGACAGTTGCTATGTCATATGGTCATGTGATCACCTTTTGTGGCCTTCAGACAAGCAAAGACAGAATGGGGGAAACCAGATTCAACAACTCTGTTACTAATTTAACAACTACGATGACTCACTTAACAGCTGTGGCAAGAAAGGTTGTAAAATGGGGCAAAACTCACTGAACAAATGTTGAGCTCAATTGTGGTCATATGTCAAGGACTACCTGCATAAGTCTGATTCTGAACCCCCTCATTCAGAAGAATTAATGAAATAGAAAATTAAAAAAACTATATTCTATGGAACTGGGACACAGCTATACAGTATATCTTAAGCTGCAGCCCCTTGATTGCTAGTAGCTTTCAATACATTTCTTACTCCAATATTTCAAGAACAGTTTTGCAAATCTTAGGGTTCGAAACTCACTTTTCAAGATGTACTCTATAGCTATATACTCTGTTCTATGGCTTTTGGTGCTACTTCGTTGTTGTGGCAGACACACAATCCATGTTGGGTCTCAGAGTGGTTTCAATTTTCTTGTGTTGGCTGCAGTAATGAACAATGGATGGATGGAGAGAGAACAGAAAACGTGTCTCTTTGCTCTTTTCCCAGATTCCCTTCCTAAGAAACTGCCACCTCTCTCACACTTCACATAGGAGTATTTTTAGAACCAAGAACCCTTAAAAAGGCAGCCTATTGATTCCATCCATCCTAGGCCCTCACGTACCAGCTTTTCTGTTTTAGAATTATATTCTGGGCTTCTTAGTAACATGACCTCAGCATCAATATTCCTATTATCTCCCAAGCTTGTGTTCTGAAATAAACCAGATCCCTGCAGGGCCTTTGGCCATAACCAAAGCATATCTGGTGTTTTAGTTTTTCACAGGATTTGTCAGCAACAACACGCTGTTCAGTTTGTACATCATAAAGATTGCTAGGAACAGAAGGTCGGCAAAGAGGCCCCTTCTAGAGAGTTTCAGCTTTTACTTTTAAAAAATTTCAATATTGCATGCTTCTGTGTAGCTTTTGATTTATATAATGGATGGAAGATGCAAACCATTGTCAGCCTAATTGCTGCACAAGACATAAATAAGCTTCTGCTTTGTTCTAGTTGAATGAGAAGAAAGAAAATATTTTATTTTATTTTATTCACTGATAAGAGTTGGGCAGCTTGCCCTGGTTTTGAAGCAGCTGGGTCTTTTTTCTGGAATCACACATCTGTGCAGTGCAATCTGGGAAAGGCCCATGTTTCATTTAAGGAATTGAACTGACAATGTGCTAAAAGCATGTCTGCATTTGTTGCATGGATTTTTACCCTACAGATCCAAGTAACTGCAAACTTATTTGTTTGTTTGTTTGCAAGATTTATATCTAGTCTTTCATTCAGGAGTGTCTTCCTTCCATCCCTCCTTCCTTCCTTCTGCTGTTTTCCCCCCTATAACAACCCTGTGAGATAGGTTGGATTGAGAAAGAATATCTGACCTAAAGTAAACTTCCATGGCTGAAGGTGGAACCAAACTCTCCCCAATTGTAGCCTATTCTCCTAACCACTACACTATGCTGGTTATCTAATTTAATATATTAAATAAAGCATAAAATAGCAATAACAATAGCACTTAGACTTATATACTGCTTTATAGTGCTTTATAGCCCTCTCTAAGCTGTTTTACAGAGTCAGCATATTGCCCCCAGCAGTTTGGGTCTTCATTTTACCCACTTCGGAAGGATGGAAGACTGAGTCAACCTTGAGCCTGGTGGGATTTGAACTGCCAAATTGCTGGCAGCCGACAGTCAGCAGAAGTAGCCTGCAGTACTGCACTCTAACCACTGCACCACCAAGGCTATATAAATGAATATTATCCTTGTCTCTCTCTCACCAGAAAATTCACTATTACAAATGGAGTGAACGTGGTATGGATGTGGGTGGTTAAGGTGCCAGATGGGAGTGAACATGGTATGGGTGTGGGTGGTTAAATTGCCAGGCTAGAAAGCAGGAGACCATGAGTTTAAATCCCACTGTAACCATGAAAGCCATCTGAATGACTTTGGCCCAATCACGAGAGGGTGGTGAGTTCTAGTCCTGCCTTAAGCGTGAAAGCCAACTAGGTGACTTTGGGCCAATCGACAGGAGATGGTGAATTCTAGTTCCTCCTTAGCCCCGAAAACTGTCTGGGTGACTATCATTTGTTCTGGTCACTCCTTATTTTATATACTTACAAGCTACGTTTATCTGCTTCCATGTAAGGTTTGTGTCAATTCACATTGCAGTGTTAAGAAATAACATACAGATGCGATGGAGTTATCAGACATAAGAAAGAGCACATCAGATATTTTCCAGGAGTTGCAATTCATACACTAAAGAAGAATATTTGTAGCTTACAGTTGAAATGAGGGGTCCTTGGTGCTCTTTGTTTTCTATTTTTTTTCTGGTTTAACATTTTTATTGAGTTATAAGATAAAATAAGATACAAAATACAAAAATAAATAGGAGAACAGTGAGGAGATAGAGGGGGAAGAGAACTGAGGAAGGGTAGGAAAAAAAGGGAAAAAAATATTGACTTCCAACTCCCTCTGTTGCAGTAAAATAAGGCATTAACATCAAATCACAACTTTTTGTTTTTTTTTAATAACATCGTAATAGAAACAAGCCATTTCTTATAAAGGTATATCAGTCTAATTGGTAAAACCCAAAATCAAAATTTCATTCTTTTTCATTTCAAGCACAAAGTTCAGAAGCTGTGGAAACAAAAGTACTTATATTCTTTTCTTTAATCAAAAGAGTCAGTTTTGCCATTTCAGCCACTGAGGATTTTACCAAGTTTGGATAATGAAACATCTGCAAGAAAACTATCAAGCTCAGAGAGCATCAAGGACTCCAGTTATCTTAGCTGCACGTATGGGTAAAGAAATACCGTAACATTAGTGGCTGAAGTTGCTCATCTTACCTTTTGGCTCTTCCTTTTGAGATACTTTTGAGCAAGCATAGATGTTTTGGGGATTGATAACTTCAAGAGGACTCAGTTCTGAGCAACATCATCTCTTCGGAGCAGAATAGAAATGGATCTGTTCTCTTTCTCCTTTTCTCCTGTTTCATGCTCAGAGAATTGGTGTAGCACACTGACCTGTATCATTACAAGCCCTCTTCTCCTTCTAAATGAACCTTACCTTCAGTAGCATTAATACATGGAGAAATCAACCTGACTAAAATAAAACTGTTTGATATCTAAAGGTATCTGGGGCGTATATTTCAAGAGGCTTGTCTAAGGCAGAATTCTTCACTTACTCTGGCAGTAACAGGCCAGTTCATTTTCACACTAGCAGATTATAGGATATCACCTGGACTTTGTAGGAGAAATTAACCCAGTTGCAACGTCAGCAGCTCCCATTTGATAGTAGCTCCTTGTGATCAACTCTAACTCTTTCTGTCTAGCACACTGCCTTTCTGTTTACCTGCTTCTCCGTGGTTTTTTTTTTTTTTTGGCCCAGCATCTTCTTGTGGCAGCTGAAAGGAATGGGGAAGTCTCAGCCTTTGCATATGGTATAAATAAAGGGTTTTCAACAAGTTTCTCTAATAACACCCATTGAGAGCCAGTATAGTCCTTTTTCTCTCTCACGCAGATTGAATCTGAAGTTGCTTTGCTTTAGTTACTGAAACTATTACATCAGTAGAGCTCTGAAGACAAATGTAATATTGCTGGAAGACAGATGTAATATTGCCAGGGCAGAGAGCTATATTATATCAGAAGTTCCTGGATTGCAAAGTTGTTATTCGGGTGCAATTCAAGCTGTTGGTGCTTACCTTTAATAAACAATAGACTATGACAAGGCACCATTAATTATCCATAATTAAAATAATAATGCAGAGGTTCCTGTTTCTCTAGTATGACACCTCCTTCTTGTCCTATGTGGAACCATAACTTGTGCCCAGGTAAACCTGGTTCTGTCTTGCACTTTGTTTGGAAACAAAGTTTTCAAAAGGAACTTCTCCCACCAATTGTTGCTTCCAAATTTCATAAAAGCGAATTGTTCTTGAGTACTGAAGTAACCACATTTAGGCCAAGGCAGAAAAAAAAAAGAATGATTAGATAACTAACAGATGCAAAAATACGGATTATAATCCTATTAAAGAGATCTGTAACTACCCAAGATTGTACTTGGAGAAAAAGTTATTGTTCCAGAAAGGTTGTTTTTCTTGGATGAAGATGTAGAAAGCACTTGAGGAAGAAGAATTGAAAAATCAATACAATGTACCTAAAAATTAAAGCAAGAGAGACCACATTTTTCATTAAAAAGGGAATAGCTAATGTTCACTCAATTTAGAAGGTAAGAGAAAGGCACGGTTTGAAAAGAGATGGCAGTAGGATAGGAGATTCTATGATCCTATGAAATGAACATAGCTGCACAAGTCGTGCTAAAATAATTTTCGATCACAGCTGATAGGTATAGGTTGCTTTCAGGCAGGTTTGTTAACATTACCAAGCAAAAAGGTAACCATACAACAAGTCCACTTTCCCTTCCTTAAAGGATTTGTGTCTTCTTAAAAACAAAATGGTAGGAAACAAAAGTCATAAATGGAAGATAGGATCATTATAAGATAATGGCACATTGGAAATATCTTGGTTCAGAAGCCACCCACGGAAAGATCACAGGACTGAAGATTGAATGGGTCCAAAGAATTGCTGTTAAATGGTACTGCCATCCCTCACCCCCACCCTGTACTGCCTTGATAGGCAAGTGGTCATCTGTGTGATAACAACAGCATATATAGCAGTTGCAAGAAGTCAAACACTGAAGACTATCTACAGACACATTACAACCCAGTAACAGTCAGAACATCACATGGACAGAAGAAATTGTTTCATCTAATTAGGACTGTGTTGTTTAGGCCAAAGTAGCATCCCTGTAACCTATGTTGCTGACCTTTCCCTCCTTAAATCTAACCACAGCATAAGCATATCCTGGCAATAACCTTGGTGCCTTCATCTCATCCTATCCTGGGAGCAAATCAGCTTAGGTTATTGTTAGTTATACTAGTGTACAAGCATCCTTGTACGCAATGATTTTGTGGCAGAGATGCTGAGCTTGTCAATCAGAAAACTCAGCAGTTTGGCAGTTTGAATCCCTAGTGCCACATAATGGAGTGAGCTTCCATTACTTGCCCCAGCTTCTGCAAACCTAGCAGTTCGAAAGCATGTAAAAATGCAAGTAGAAAAATAGGGACCACCTTGGTGGGAAGTGTTCCATGCCCCTTCGGCATTTAGTCATGTTGGCCACATGATCATGAAATCGTCATCATATAGCACTGGCTCTTCAGCTTAGAAACAGAGATGAGCATTGACCCCTAGAGTCAGTAACGATTAGCATGTATGTGCAAGGAGAACCTTTACCTTTACCTTGACAAGCATCCTTTTCTTGACACTATTCAAGGGCAGCCTCAAAGTGTACAAATGTGTTAGGCTTTGTGACCTATTACATTGGAAAGAAGTCATGTGACGCATGGATCAGAGGAAACAAGAGCTAGCTAGGGATGGGTAGCAGGGAGATTTAAGGTCGTGGTGATATAGCTTTCTGCCAGCTAATGGACAGGTGAGAGAACACCTCAGCTCAGCAGTGGGAAAGTTTTATGATGAATGAAGGGGAATATACATGTCCACAATATAATGTTGCAGGATCCAATCTGGGTCAGTCACTGGGACCAGAGGTTTTGTCTTCCAAGCTTTAGAACTCGTGCTGGAGTGACCGACCCAGATTGGATCCTGCAAAGTTTACATATGATAATCTTCTTCAACTCAGTCTTTGTCTGATCATTCCTGACATATTCATCAGACCAGTAGTGTAGGGAATTCCTGGCATCAAAATTTGTTCATCCCTTAATGGGCTTCTTGTATGGCTTACACTGAAACTTAAACTGAATTCCTTTAAAAAAAAAAAAAAGAACGATATATAGCCACAGTGTCTTGACATTTTAAATCTGCTTCTGAAAAGCAGGAGGAGACTTGACTCCATAGGGTTAATAAAAATGATTGAAACAGAAATTGAGATGGGAGAAAAATAAAGTATAAATAGTTTCTTTACCATGGAGTTAAATGCTTAAGAGGTAGGTTAACCAGGCATCTTCCCTTATTCCTTATGTTTTACTTTAGCTATCCATTCCCTACAATTTGTACTTAAGTGGCCCACATTCATTTACAGTGGGTACATATTTTGGTTGTTCTCCCACATCTTAAAAAGTTCCTTACATAAAAGTACTAATCAATAGATTTCTGCAATGATTTTACTCTGCTTATACTTAGCCATTCATAAAATCTGTGGAATTATGCTTTAAAAGCATTCTAAAGCTTGCCCCAGTTCAGAAAATGTATAAATGTTTGGAAATAATCAGTAGTGAAAAAATTTATATAGGTGTTGTTAGAGCCATCATAGCAATCATTGTCTGATTCCTGGAACACTCACTTCATGCTTTTACCATTATCTTAACTCTTACAAAAACCCTATTTTTCTCTAACTGCTTTTATGATGGACATTTCAGGAAATGGGGACTTTTGTGTATTGCAATGTCCAATGCGTTTCAAGTTGGAGGTGCTCTTCATTTTATTTGTGGGAAAATCAAACCTGGACTCTGGAGGTTGAAACTGACTAGATCAAGTGTACACGTAAGATGCAGAAAGTGTTGATAAAATGGGTGAGGCCTTGAATGGATAATGGAAAACAGGAAAGCATATCTGCTTTCTCCAAGGTATTAGTAAATGAAAAAAGATTAAATGTTGACAAATGGCTCACATCTGTAAAGGAATAATTATATGATAATTCAGGGGTAGGGAACCTTGGCTCTTTCATGACTCATGGACTTCAACTCCCAGAATTCCTGAGACAGCACCTCT
>JAEANM010006236.1:0-18778 GCA_017656035.1 Myanophis thanlyinensis | reverse complement strand
CCTTTATAGATAAACAGGCATATATCACCCTTCTACATAAACATACCTGGATGTGGGGGATGGGCGAGAGAGGAAGACAGAACCTTTAAAAAAAAAGATATAAATGAAGAACAGAACCAGACAGATCACGAAAAAAGCAATAGAATATAATAGGCCTAGGCAATGGATTCTTATCGAAGATGCTAATCAATCAGCAACTCCAAACGGCTGTAAATATCTCTTTTAGTTGCAATTATTGTAGGAGAAACAATTGTTTCTATTGCTGTGCCCTGGCAGGGTCAGCAGAGGAGCATAGAAAAGAAAAACTGCCTTGGGGGCATATTTTAATTTTTTAATAGAGATAGGAAGACAAAAACTGACTATTGGATAATGATTTTGAGTTGTAATTGATGCTTTATGACCAGACTTTCTATTTAAATGTAAGCAGTGCACAGTTTAATGTCTAATAAATACAGTCCAAAATGGGTGTATGGGGAGGGGTGAACCATGTAATGCTCCTTTAATTTTATTTTCAATATGTGTTTGTGTGAAAGTGAGACAGAGAAGAAGGAACACGGTGAAGCTGAGCTCAGGAGAAAAAAAAAAACAATTTGTGGATGACCTAGAAAAAGGTTTCTGAGATTTCCTGTAAAGACAATAATAGCAAGCTTCCAACCCCAACCGCAAAAGTTCTTCACCTAAGTTTTTTTCCCCCCTACGAATGTCTGCATCAGCAGTTGTGGCAGCTGAATACTGTCTAATCAGTGTGTTATAGCTTAACTTCCAACTAATTCCAGGAAGCCCCCAAAAGTTTATTCCACTGCATCTAAACCATCTTTCCTTTATTCTGAAAAGCAGGATAGTTGTAAATACTGGTGAAGAGGCCAGAGAGCAGGTATGGCAAGCCTATTGAACCAAAGTAAGCAATCTTTCTTAAATTCAACCAATGATTTTCAGAAGAGCATATAAAGGTTCTTTGCGTTCCAAGAAATGGGCACACTCGTGTAGCCAATCTGTAAACCGTACCCCCACATATATAAATGGTAGTGCATACATTGCATACTCACATTGTATGTTTCATGATTCTGACAAAAATTGTGGATTTAGCGGATGTTTCTGCCACCTTCAGTGCTTATGAATTTTTGAAGTTGAAAGTTTCTCAAGTCCCAGAAGAAATTTTCAAACATGTTCTCATGTTCTTAAATCACAGAAGAAGTATCCAAATATTTATTTCCAATGACCTTCCCCACATGGCTAAATGGCAACTTGATTTTTAAACTAATTTTCAACCCCATTATCTTGCAAAGGTCACATTACATGTCTGAATATGTGAAATTGAGAAATGGTTTTCCTATACTACTGAGATGCTACCAATATAAAATACAATATTGATTTTCTACATTGATTAAAGAGGTATTGATTATATCTTCACTGCCAGTCTGCTGTAATGATTCAAAGTACCAGGCTACAAATTGGGAAATGTGAATTTTAGTTCTAGGTTAAATTTCAAATAAAGATTACAAAAAAGGAACAGTACAAGAATACACTTTGTTTTCTAACTGTTTCTCAAGAGGAAAGTAATTGTTACTGTCACCAAAATACATTTATTTCTGTGAATTTTACCTCACAAATATTTTTTGCTTCATTGGCTTCTCCATAAAGCATCAAAATAATAGGATATATATTAATGTGGCAGGAGGGAGAACATACAGTATATGAGGATTTTGAAAATTAAGCTCTTGCCAGGAAATTAAAGTATAGATGGTCTTTTTTTGTGTGCGTGTAAAAGTTAGCTTCCCATATGCATACAAAAATACTAACAAAATGTCACTTCTGAGATTTTTGGAAAAATCTCAGAAACTTATCTGAGATAAGTTATTATAAGTTTATTCTGAAACTTATCATATATCAGATAGTAATGTTTGCATTGATGGGTGGGAGAGAAGCAGACCAGATCCGGTAGCATATTTTCCCAGCTGACATCTCCCCTTCATTTCCAACTATATCTATGCAGCAATTCAGTTTACTTAAATATAATTATCAATAGAGCAGAACTGGAAAAAAAAGTTCCACTTCTGTGGAATATTTCAATGAGCATCATTTTTCATTTTTATTTTGGACCGGAGGAAAAGCTAAATACATTACATAAGCAGAACACTGTGTCATTCAGGGAATTGTTATAGAGATATGTCCAACAGAATTTGAATAGGTAGTCCTCGCTTTACAACTGGTCGCTTAGTGACAGCTCAAAGTTACAATGGACCTCCTCAGAGCTATTAATGAACTGGTTCCAGAGTTCCTATGGCCACTCACATTCCCATTGTCACATGATAGCATTTTGTGCACTTGCCAGCTGACATTTATTGGTGTTTGCAGTGTTCTGCTGTCACATGACTACAATTTTCAGCAGTTTTTGCTGGTTTCTGGCTTTCACTTCTGGTTTTCAGCCAAACTACCCATTGAAAAGAATGGGCTAATTTAATGATCACCATGCTCACTTAACCATGGAATTTGCTTAACAACTGCCACGAAGAATGCTGTAAGATCAGATATAGTCATATGGTAAACCATTTAATGACCACTACAAATTACAGTCATAATTCCACATTCTATTACCCTCATAAGTTGATGACTGCCTGTTTTTTTCAAGTGGAAAGCTGATCATTATAACAAAACAGTATTGTCATGTTCTTTCAGTCCTTGAAAATTTGCTTAGCTGAGTTACTATTTTGTGTTTATTATAATTTTCTCTCTCCTGATCACCACTTTATGAATTATTTTTAAGTAAACTAATATTTGCTTACCTCCTTCCCTCTTCCCTACAAATGTGCTATTATTTATAAAACCCGTCAAAGGCTAACCAAACAGCCCCAATTTCCCAAGGCTCTATTTCCTAGATTTCAGTTGATCTGTAGGATAAAAGTGAAGTGGGAAAAAGGCTCAGAAAAACAGAGACAGATCTGTATTGAGGGTTTGGTAGCAGAACAAACATTCAATCTTCTAAGCTATTTGTGGTATTCTCACTCATCCCTGACATTACTGTTATAATTTAATTGAAATCAAACTAGTTTAGAAGCTATAAATCAGTGCAGAAGCCAGAAGAACACCTAATATTTGTTGGGAGGGAAGCTCTGGGTAAATGTTATGTTTAATAAGGTTGTACTTGAAAGGTTAAAGGCTGTGTCATTCTCTGCTCTTTCACCAGCTGGGAGTTTGAATTTGGCATGTGTGACATTTCTTGGAAAATCCAGAAGGTTCATGTTTTAAAATCTTCATTACACTGCTTTATTCTGGTGATGTAGTCGACTAAGAGTGGTTAAAGGGCCATTTCTATAGCAACCGTGCACATCAATGTGTCCTGTTTGACCCCACTATAGCATTCGTGGAAAATTCAAATGGAATGACCAGGAAATGAAATACACGAGGAACCACCTCCTCTCAATTGGCCCACCCCACTTGTGCCGGCAGAGGAGACACGCAGCGGAGTCACGCTTCCATTGACCATGGAATTCTGGCGGGATCCAGAAGGACCTTCTCTATTGCCACTCCTTGCCTCGGGAACATCTTGCCTTCCAGCTCAGTTTCCACCCTCCTGAACTTTCCAAAAAAGCTCTGCCAGTTAGCTTGTGGCTCCAATGGGATAGTGTCATGCTGGAGATAGTTAATAGATTAATATTGTAACAGATCTAACCCCTCCCTGCCCCCCCCCCTGCTCATCCTACTCCCTCCCCATCTTTTAGTTATAGTTGATAACTTGTATTTTATAGTGTTTTACACCTTAGTCCTGGGGAAACATTTTGTTTCACTGTACCGTATATTATTGAAATGACAATAAAGCCTCCTTGACTTGACTAATTCACTTTTTTTTCTTAATAAATTTACAGACATTTCTAAAATTCTGTTCTCACTTTGTCATTATGGGGTACTGAATGTAGATTAATAAGGAGAAAAAATGAATTTCAACTCTACAATATGGCTGCAGCACAACAAAATTGACAAAAGTGAAGACTGTCCGAATACTTTCTGAATGCACTGTAAATCAGCATTTTAACAAGGTTTTAACTAAACGTTTTAAGTTGTGCCTAATTGTTTTGTGACCCTGAGATTTTGAATGGAAAGTAACTTTATAAATGCTTTAAATCAATATGTATATCAGCTGAATTTTCTTTCCAAATTAATGAAAAAGGACATTTTGAGATTCATTAATTTTTTTTCACACCACATCATATTTTCATATAATATCTTAATCATTTTTCATCTTCCGATTCTCAAATTTGTCAGTAGCAGGAGCTAAAAAATCCTATCACTGGTGAGTTGGTCTGCTTTGTCAAGATACTTTTCCAGATTTTTCTGAAAAGAAAACTGTTGGAATAGTACCATTGTATCTGTTACTTTCCACAAAAATTATTTTACAACTGGTTTAATAACCACATGTAAAACTCTTGAATCTTCAACTATTAATGTGTTCACTTTAGTACAGTTTGCCTTTAGTGAATCCACCTCCAAAGACATTATATTATCTTTATTCTAATTATTCCCAGTCTCTCAATAATGTTTTTTTAATTCACATTCTTTAAAGAAAATTAAACGATGAAGAGAACTGTTCCATTTCCATTTTTGAAATTTTTTTATGCATGAAACATGGCATAGCAATGTATAAAAAGGACAAAAGTTTTGCAGGTTTAATAACACATTATTAAATTTAGGTTAGTTCTGCTCCAGTGTCTCAATGCTTATCTCATCTGAAGAGGTTTATCTCTTGACAATTAGCCTTTGTCCATCAGCTGAAAGAGAGAGGACATGCTCTATTAAATTCATTGTAAAAATTATGAATCATTGATATTAATGCCCGTTTTATTGCTGTGCCTGCCAGTGCTATAGAATATTAAGTAAGAAATTAGATAAATACTGCTATAAATATAATTTAGCAAGATTCTTCTTCCTCCCTGCTTATTTCATGGCTGATATGACAAAATGAGAGCCAGTGAAACCAGGGACGTATCTGTTCTCCAGCAAGAAGCATTCGCAAGGATAAATATACATTATTAATCTCTTAGCATCATGCTTTCCTTATTTCACCAAGAATACCAATGAGATGCAAAGCAGGGAAAATTACATATAAAGAATGAGGGCATCCATTCCTTGTGGGGAAAGGGACAAAGGCCTGTCCAAGATCATTTAACTTAAGAAATCATCCCACAGGGAAATATTTCTGTCAATTTTCTGCAGACCTGTAACACTGAGATTCACTCCTGCATAACCCTTGCCTTACTGATGGCAAGGCCACCATAGCAATGGCTGTGAATCTTTAGAAAAGAAAACTCTGGAGAATTCAGATTTGCTTGCAGATGGGTTGGGGGTGTTAACATTGATTTCAAGTGGCCATTGGTTCTCATTATTACCAAAGAAAAGGAACACTTCCAGCCCAGTTTAGGTATTCCAAGACTACAGACCACACTGAAAGAAAAGGGGAGGGAGGAATATATTTGATTACACTTGGACTCACTCACTCCCCATTTCCCCCCCCTGGCAAGGATGACCTGAGTTACTTGCCAAAAGGCAACTGTGCAATATCTTTAGCTGTGTAGGCTTCCTGAGTTATCTTTTTCTCTTCAGTTACATGAAATAACAAAGCCACTCTCAAGCTAACACAAGAGCTTTGTAAACAAAACAAAAATAAAATAAACCAATAAGCTTCGCAGTAGTAAAGTCAGAATCATTCAATATTTTACAGCCTAAGACCGAGCTATACTTGCAAACACATGACCAAGTTTGCTTGTTTGTTCCTAAATCCAAATTATTTTGGCACCTGCAGCACAAAATCTACTTTTGTCTTTTTCTACTCTGGGGAGTAAGTAAATAATATTGTATTTGCCTGACAGGATGGTGACCCTGATTGGAGGATGATACTTCCTCCTTCAAAAAATGAAGCTTTTTTTTGGGGGGGGGGAGATTCAAAGCACAACCCACCTTGCCCAATGAACTATAAACTCCAACTGAACAAAGACATCCCTGGCACATTTACATATTTACATACATTTGAATCCATGTATATATATGTATGTGGCCTCTGCATTGAAATACTGCCTAGAGGTTTCAGCAAACATCTTTTTTTTCTTTTAACAACCCTGTAATGCCTTGCATCAGGGTAAAATCAGGTCAACTGAATGGAATTGAGTGATTACTGGCCAGATGCCCTTCCTGATGCCTACACAGACCTCACAGTAGATATTTTCCCTTTGTGACCAGAGAGAGAAATATATGCTACTACCTAAGAGTGAACTCCCAGCCTCCTGATGTGAGGTTTCATCAAACAAATATTTGATCAAAATCCATTCTCTAAAAACTAAGCCTTCACCTTTATAAAATTAAATTATCTCCTACCGGCATAAGAAAAATATTTTCATAGATGAGTACAGATCGACTTCTAAATATTGCTCAGCCAAATTCCATGGCTGATATTTTCAGCTGGATAGAACTTCTGTTTCTGTTAAGTTATTACAAAGCCTGCAATAGGCCCTCACTTCTTAATTTCTTTTCAGGTAAAGATGATGATAACAAAGAATGCCCCTAACAATCGAGATGCTCACTCACTCTGTCTTGGTAATAGTCTTGTTAAACTTTCCCCACAAAATGATGTTGCTTAACGCAATGGTCATAAGAGCAATAGCATTTAGATTAGGGCTGTCAAACTTGCGGCCCGCGGGCTGGATGCGTCACGTGCTGGCCCCACCCCTACCCAGTTTAGCAAAGGGGAAAAAAGTTCCAATACATCATGTGATGATGCAAGTTTGTCACCCCTTAGACATATGTAGTGCCCCATAGTGCTTTACAGCACACTCTGGGTGGTTTACAGAGTTATCATATTACCCCCAAAAATCTGGGTCTTCCTTTTACTCACCTTGGAAGGACTGAGTCAACCTTGATCCGGTCATGATCAAACTCCTGGCAGTGAGCAGAGAAAGCTTGCAATACTCCATTCCAAGGAAATCATAATCTGTCTATTCAGTTAGGATGACTAGATTTCTAACATTAAACACAAATCATAGTCCATCTCAGGCCAATGTCTCTGACATTGTGTTTGTTCTGCTACTGGTTGGACTGACTAAATACTTGGGCGCCATGCTGGGGATGATATGGAAAAATCTTCAGCAGCATTTCCTACAATGCCAATAACTCCAGCACTTGATTTCCCCTACAGGCTATACATCAACACATAAAATATATAACAGCAGGCACGCTGTTGTGTTTTATCCTTTACATGTTACTATTTGGAAGACAGTTTAGAAGAACAAACGTATTCATTTTACAGCTAGAGTATACAAGTGGTATTAAATGTTCTACATATTGCTGTGTGTCAATATTCACATCCATTGAATATTGAGCCCTCAAAGTAATAATAGCAATAGATAAGCTGGCTGACTTTTCAAAGGAGCTATTGTAAATAGCTGTCCCTCCTACCTAGCCCCTCTCTATCGAAGCCAGGATTGTTCCCACTAACCTGAAGCTGCTCTGCTGAATTTCATCTTGTCGAAAAGATGAAATTACAAGCCACATGAAGATTTCCCTTTATCTCTGAGCTACTGCTCATCACTACATAAGGTGAAAAGTGGCCTGACTACCAACTTGTTGGCTTTGAGAATTTCAAGAAAATGGGTTACTTTTCATGTACAGTCCAGAATAATGAGGCAAGATACTGGAATATTAGATAGATTAAGTAGACCACAATTTTATTAACTTTAATTACCATCGGATCTGCAAGATGTATGGGATCTGTATTACATTTTGAACCTTCTGGGAATTCAGCTTGGTTACAGTTTAAAAACCCTCTGAAACAGGGAAATTCAACCACATCTATTCAGGAGATAAAGATGGTCAGCTTGAATAATTTTATTTCAAGCCTTATAGCTTCAGGTGGATTAAAATCAATTATCCCAGAAGGGTGTGTGTGTATTTGATGAATATTCAGAATTATTTTTAAGAGAGCACTCCACCAGTAAGGTGTGTGTGTGTGTATACGCATGCACATGTGCATCTACACACACACACACACACATCTTACTCCTGGAGTGCTCTCTTAAAAATAACTCTGAATATTCATCAAATTTTCATTACCATATTTTCCTGTGCAATTCTGCTATTTTGTGACCAGTCTAATTGTATCTGACAGTGATCCTCCTGTCCTTATTGTTAATAATGTCTCTTGAGGTCTGAGGTCATCCCTAGATACATGCCACACATTCTACTTTCTGAAAAATCCAAAACATGTTGAGTTGTCTTCTTCTGAAATGATGACATGAAATCAGTTGGTTAGGAGCCACACAAGAACAAGCCAAAGCTAGATAATGAAGTTCTGCTTCTGAATGCTTCACAGGGGAGAGAGAGAGACGGTGAGTCAAATTACATTATGTGCAGTTCACCTTCTAAAATGGATGAATATATGTAGATTGAGGAGGATTAAATCTTCCCCAGAGAGCTGGTCTGATCTACTGGGGTGGTTAAAGGCACTGGGCTAGAAACTGGGTTGCATGAGTTCTATTCCTTCTTTGGGCATTAAAGCCAACTTGATGTCTTTGGGAGACACCCACCCTCTCAATCCTAGGAACAAAGCAATGGCAAACCACTTCCAAAAACACTGTCAAGTAAACAGCATGAACTTGTCTGTGTACAGGTAGTTCTTGACTTATGACCTCAATTGAGCCCAAGATTTATGTTGCTAAGTGACACATTTATTAAGTGAGTTTTGCTCCTTCCGTTTCACAACCTTTCTTGACACAGTTGGTAAGTGAATCACTATAGTTGTTAAGTTAGCAACAGGGTTGTTTAGCGAATCTGGCTTCCCCATTGACTTTGCTTATCAGAAGGTCGCAAACGGTGAAAACATGAAACTGGCAACAATCATAAATATGTATCAATTGCCAAGCATCTGAATTTTGATCACGTGACCATGGAAATGCTACAATGGTTGTAAAAGTGAAAAGTGACCATAAGTCACATTTGTTGTGGCCCACCAGCTGCCAGCAGAGTTGGCGGCAGACTTGGACAATCAGGAGGTTGGGGAAGACCTTGTGCCAGTCCTGGAGTCATGGGAAGGCTCTGATGGGTGCTCTGTGTCGGAGGCTAGGGCTATCTGACAGTTATCAGCTGCCTTCAGAGTCAGAGATCAGTGGGGAAGAAGAACAGCTGGAGCCTGTTTCAAATGTGTGCATGTACAAAGCTGTCAGGAGAAGGGAACAACTAAGGAGCAGGGGTCGACTCGGAAGTAAAGGCACAAGTGGATGCTGAATGGTCCTTCCCATAGGGAATAAATAGGAACAAAAGGGAAGTGGTGTTTGTAGGAAACAATTAGTTTGCTCATTATTGTGAAGATTTGCTTATCTGAGTTCATGCCGTACAGAGACTCCTTGCCAAGTATTTCGACTGGAAACTAACAACTATCCAAGGATGGAAAAGGTCTGTTTTTGCAATAAAACCTTGAAAGGTTTACTGCCGGGACTTTTCTGGATGTGAATGGGAAGAATTCACAGTAACCAAATAAAAAGGGTTTTTTTGGGGAGACCAAAAGCCTGTTTCTTGATTCTGTTAAGCCTGGGTCAGAACACTTTTTTCAGTGCTGTTGTAACTTTGAATGGTCACTAAATGAATTGTTGTAAACTGAGAACTACCTGATGTTATCATAAAACTTGAAGGCACAAACAAAGAAATCCTTACCAAATCGCCTCCATTGACTCCTACATCCAAGAGCCTTTGCCAGATAGGGTCAAAGTGCATTATTTTAATGTCCCTGTAGATCACGGGTATCAAATTTGTGGTGTCATGCTGCCATCATGTGACTTTTAAGACTTTTTTCCCTTCGTGAAGCTGGGGTGGGCGTGGCCTGTGTGTGATACATCCGGCCTATGGGTTGCCAGTTTGAGACCTCTGCTGTAGATGCTTCTGTCTTTACCTTATTCCATTAGCCCATCTGGAAGTTTGTAAGAAAAAAACCTTCATCCATTCTAGTGAATCCTACCCACTTATTGTACTGGAAACATAACCAAGCTCTGAAGGAAATCTACAAAGGAGTGCCTTTTGGAATTAGAAAGCAATATTATATTTAATCTCATTTATATTTATTTAATTTGGCAGCCACTGAAGGGAGTCTGGCTTCAACCCTGCAGATTGTGAACTAAATTAAAAGCCACCTATTACGTGTTATTTGGCAACAAAATTGTCAAGTCCTGGCAATTGCTCCCATCTAAGAAAAGCAGATCTCAGTCTTGTTAAACAAATATATTGAAAAGGAAAAATGAACAGGAGAGCCCCCTTGAAATCTTGGTAATTTGATGCATTTATTTTATTAGCCCTCTATTGATCTATGGTATAAGTTCATAAAAGTGAGGTTCTTTAATTCTCTTGCTAACTGCTTGTTGTAGGATGGACGTGACTATCAGTTTTCTAATGAAAAAGGAATGCACAGATGTTCCCAAACTTGTAATATTTTTCTAACTACCTCTTTCTCACATACTGAGAAGCTTGTTACAGTATAATCTAGGAAGCCTGTGCACTTTGACAATGATTTCAAGATGATGATAGACAAAACACCTGATGAGGTTTAATGCAAGCCTGAAAATAAAATGTTGCTTTAAGAGTCCCGGTAATGGTTTTTTAGGAAGCTGAAAAATGATGATAGCTTTTCTTACTTACTTACTTACTTACTTACTTACTTACTTACTTACTTACTTACTTATGATAGCAAAGAGGTGTTTTGCTTGCAGGAAGAAGTCTAAAGAACTTCTGAATTATTTTTGAAGCATGCACATTGCTTCCATGTAGTTTGATCCTAAGAAAAGGGGATTAGTACATAACATTGGGAATTATCAATCAGTGAAATTCTGTAAAAAAACATTTTGTTCAAGATTTGAAAGTAATAGTTTTCAGATCAAATGTATATTGTTTGCTTAGAAATTGATGTGGCTGCCTACCTTATACAAGATAATCTTGGTGACTCACAATGATATTAAATGTTGATGGAGATTCTCAGTCATCCAGGTCATGGCTGTCCCAAAGGTGCTTTTTCAAGAAGCAACTGGACTTTCCATTTTTTCTTTGAAGATGTTTCACTTTTCATCCAAGAAGCTCTAGCTCAGATGAGAAAGGTGTGTGATCATTATTGTGAATATGAAACAGTATCTTAAAAATGATTTGTATTATACTTAGCAATTTAATAGAAACCCAGTCAGACCTCTCATGAAATTAATACAAATCTTTTATCTTTGTCTCCAAGCAGATGTGCCTAAAAAATTGTAGCAGGAGAGTGAGAGAAAAGGAGCTTTTCCTTACTGCTTTAACAGGCAGGGTTTCCAGGGGTGATAAAACTATTCTTTATTTTATTCTTTATTCTTTATTGGCCCAGTGTGATTGGACACACAAGGAATTTGTCTTTGGTGCATAAGCTTTCAGTGTACATAAGAGGAAATGGTACATATGTCAAGAATTATAAAACGACCGTGTTTCTCCAAAAAGACGACTGACCTTGAAAAGAAGCCCTATCAACGTTTTTGAACACATGATAAAATTAAGCCCCACCTACAAAATTAGTCCTAATTAAGACCCTGCCCATCCTGGGATGCATGGGGTGGGACGAGGCACACAGGTAAAAAATAAACTAGGATGGGGATGGGGGGGTGGAGCTGCCCTACTTACCAGGCCTTGCACACCCTGACACCTGCCTCTTCTTCTGTGGCCGTTTCTTCTGTGGCCACTTGCCACCACTCGCAAGCATTGCTCTGGCCTTCATTTTGCCTTCAGATGCTTTCCGGAAAGCACTCTGCAGCTCTGTTATTGGATGCAGAGGGCTTTCCGGAAGGCATCAGCAGCCAATAACAGAGTCCTGGATCTCCCTGAAGCTCTATTATCGGCTGCAGAGAGACTTTCCGTTTTGCCTTCAGATGTCTTCTGGAAAGCTGTGGGACCATCCAATCCAAAAAGAGCAGCTCACACACCCAACGTGCCTTGCATTAGATTGCTACTTTTGCAGCTGCATCACTCACTCTTTTCGGCTACAAAAAAAGCAGCCCGGTGGCCAGGTAAGGCACCCTGGGCATGTTGCTCGCTGTTTTCAGCTGCAAAAGAAGTGGCCTGGTGGACAGACAAGGCACGTGAGTATGGGGGGGGGGGGATTAAGAGACCTCTCAAAAAGAAGCCCTAGCCATGTTTTTCAGGGGGTCAAAAGAAAATAAGACCTGGTCGTAAATAACTAGCTGTTTGTGTTAATATCAGATAACTAAATACACCACTCCGCACTCATATTCATTCCCACTTGATCCTGTAGAGAAAAAAACTACTAGAGAGTTTGAGGCCATGAAAGTCAAAAATTACATTGGATTTCTGAATCACTTTAGAATGATTGTCTGTGAAAAAATTCAGTTTGATTCGATTGGACCTCCTTGAAATCAAATCACTCCTTTGATGTTTCACACCTCAAATCAAGATACCCATGTTGATAGACAAGACATTTTATTTACTACTGTGTACATTTAGCTTCTCGGCCCATCTGTCTTTCAAATCAGAAGTTGCCACAAGTAAAATAAATTTCACTTTGTTTGACAATAGTTTTTACATGAAGCATCTTTCTCTTGCAAAATATGCACTTAATTTAAGTAAGTACTGTATACGTGGGCATGAACAAGTGCATTTTTGTATACTCGGTATATTTCTATCCAAACAAATGTTCTTTATTTTGCTGTTTAAAATGCACAGATGATTTACTTGTATGCATTAAGTGAGTTAGAACTCCTTTGTTAAGTCAATAAAACAATCATTGTTACCATACCAACTCTTGGCTGATTAAGTCCCTACAGAAAGAAATTTTATAGAAGCCTTGATATTCACGTCATGCTGTGTCCTCAGAGGAGACTATCTATATTTACCCTTGTCTTGCAGGATATTTATGGAATGAATGTATAAACCATTATGGATAGCTAAATAAATATATGCTATGCTCTAGGGAGTATGTCAAAACTGACTGTCCTTTATTTCATAGGAAATGTGTAGCTTTATACATTTTAATTATGCTTTGAACAGGCAAAGCAATTCTATATGGCAGCTATGCTAAAATTCTTGCTCCTGGAATGGCTCTCTCATTATCTAATGCATGCTAAGCCTAAGATAGAAGAAATAGAGAAGAAATAAATATTGGTAAAATACTAAGTTAGTGTCAGCAACAACCACAGCATCCTTGGCATATCCAACACCAATCCATATGAGGGCTGTGTTGAAGGCCAACATAGTAGCAGAGAATGATACCTCCATACCAGCCAAAAGCAGAGGGAGCCAGCCCATCCTGGGTAAATTAGCTTCCTCAACATGCTCAATATCCAGAGTGATTCTGAGAGATTTCTAAAAGACTGTAGGAAATGCCTGGAAATCTCTAAATTTACATGTGACATACAACCAATTCAGGCATAAGACGAATCAGATAGTATCAAGTGTCATGTCCCATTCTTGAATGGTTCTTCCAGAAGGCCAACTATTGGGTCCCAGTAATGGGTGTCAACAGAAACCTATACACCTATACACTTACCCACACTAAAACCCATATGTTTAGATAGTCGTTGATCATCATATTGGCAGACATTATCTGCAGCATCCATAGGGACAGAATTGGAAAGAAGATGAATAGAGCATTGAAAGGAAGATGGGGATAAAATAAAATAAAATAAAATAAAATAAAATCTCCAGTGAAAGCCATAATTATCTTCTATATTCATGTGGAAAAGAAGTGGAGCTGCATCCAACAGAATATGCTGTTCTGCCTCCACACCTCCTCCCTTATTTTGCTATTCTTGATCACCAGCACTCTGCAACTGCTGATTTCTTAACAGTATGTGGAAAAGACATGTATATCAGTCCGGAAAGCTGGTCTGTTCAACAATTCCACAGAGAAGCAAATGGAGGTGTCCTAGTTACTGTTGTTGGGTATTGGATACAAAATTGGCTTCCCTTCTAATCCTCTAATCTTAATCTCTCCTAATCCTATTCCCTAATCATTTGATCCTAATTGCCCATAATCTCAATAAAATTGAATGTGGGTAAACAAAGGAAGATCCAGGAATTACAATGGGAGGGAGTATTAGATTTGGTTTTAATGAAGTCAATAGTCCTGCCCAGTGGTGGAATTCAATTTTTTTTTTACTACTGGTTCTGTGGGTTGGTGGGCATAGCTAGGGAGTCATGTGACTGGGTGGGCAGTTTCTGTAAGCAGGGCAATAAAGATTAGGCTAGAAACAACACCAGAATGTTTTTTTCCTGCCTTCCTTATAGGATTAATCTTGTAAAGTGACAAAAAAACGAAAGGAGATTTCTTCTAACAACTGGTTCTCCGAACTGCTTAGAAAATTTAGTACCACTTCTAGCAAACCTGCTAGAACCTGCTGAATTTCACCTCTGGTCCTGCCTTAGGCAATAAAGTCAGCTGGATGACTGTGCGCTTTCAGTCTAACCCACCTCACAAGGTTGTTGTTGTAGGGAAATTGGAGAAAGAAGAAGTATTGTGTATGTTTGCCATCTTGAGATACCTAGTTATAAAAGTACATAAGGGCAGGATAAAAATTTATGAAATAAATGAATGTAGAATGTTTTTGCCAAGCCAGTTGGTGAATTCACACTTGACCTATTTTGATCCAGGAAAAATGGGAAGAAAAACTCAGAGAATGCCTGATAAGGATCTGATTTCTCATGCACTGAGAAAGCCACAGTCCTGATAGGATCATTGTCCAGGTTTTCTAAACAGCCACTCGATCCAGATAGAATGAGAAAAACATGAGTTTATGTTTAGCTTTGATTATATATTCAATATACTGGAACTTAAGCACCTAAGGAAGAATCTAAGTTATATTTATTCCTTTTTAATAGAATTTGATTTGCATAGTTGCCCTTTATGGATGAAAATTTCTCCTAAATTGTTATATGTAACTATTTAATTTGATAAGAATCTGGACATAAAATGGTGTTACATCAATTCTGTTCTAAGCAGAAGCATGCTGATGGTAGAACTGATGTCTCTTAACTAGGAAAGCCTTTAAATTTGTTTCAATTATCTGTGTGCCAGATCAGCAATATTAGAGTTAAATAACACCTTTTTTTTCCATCATTCATAGTCAAGCACAGTATCCTGCTATGTCTTTTTTTTATCTTCAGCTCTTCAGGTCCACATTTTCTAATCTTTTATTATGAAGAAAAGCCACTCAATCCAAAAGGAATTCTTAATAGCAATAGCACTTAGATTTATATACAGCTTTATAGTGCTTTACAGCTCTCTCTAAGCAGTTTACAGAGTCAGCATATAACCCCCAGCAATCTGGGTCCTCATTTTACTGTCCTCAGAAGGACAGAAATCTGAGTTAACCTTGAGCCAGTCAGAGTTGAACTCTTGGCAGTGAGCAGTGAGTTTGCCTGCAATAGTGCATTCTAACCACTGTGCCACCACGACTCTTAATATAGAAGATGAATTTTTTGATGGTAGTTACCTTCCAAACCATTGCATGTCAATGTAACTTTGGTTAAATTGTATTATGGTAGTTAGAGTTAGTGCTTGAAATTATGATAACAAGATGATGAGAAAAGTCAATTTGGGCACTGTTTGTGTGTGAATGTATGATGCACTAATACATTTTCAAATAGTGGTGGAATCCAACCGGTTTTTCTACCGGTTCGGTGTGCGTGCACGTGCACATGCACCAACCACACTGCCATGTGGCTTCTAAGAAGCATGTTTTACTTACCAGAGACAGCCAGGGTGATTAGGAAAGCTGTGGAGGCACGCTAAACAGTTGTTCCACCCGATTCAGGTGAGTAAAAAAAAAAAGAAGAAGAAGGGGATATATATATATAGGACAAGAAAGGGCACAGGTGAGTGGGTGGGGCCAAACTTCATCGCCACTACCAGTTTGGTAGAACTGGTGTGACCAGGCTGAATTGAACCACTGGTTTGAGAGATTTGTGTAACTAGCATTGTGACTTCTATATTACAAAAGTATAAAACACTATATAAAATATAAATATAATATAAATATAAAATATAGTATTTTATACTGGTATTTCTCATTTTGAAAGGGTAATATGATGAATCCTTGTCAGCAGTGGTGGGATGCAACTGATTTTACTACCGGTTCAGTGATGGTGTACATATGTGCCATCTGCGCTGCAGCGTGGTTTCAAAAATGCAACTATTGAACTTACCTCGGTGAAATACCTCGGTGTCCAGATCATGCAGAACCTGTCACAGTCCTGCCATTTCAACATCACAGTGAAAAAGGCTCAGCAGCATCTCTACCACCTCAGACATCTGACAGACATTAAATTGCCCCCCAAAGTACTCAGGAACTTCTACTTGTGCACCATAGAAAGCATCCTGACAGGAAACATCACAACCTGCTTTGGGAACAGCACCACACAGGACAGAAGAGCTCTACAGAGGGTGATGCCTTCAGCTGTATCACCTGCACCAAGCTCCCTGAACTGCATGCCATCTACAACAAGCGATGCCTGTCCACAGCCAGGAAGATCATAAACGACCACAGCCACCCCAACAATGGACTGTTCTCCATGATGAAGTCTGAAAGCACTTCTGCTCCCTGAAAGCCAAAACTGAAAGACTGAAAAGAAGCTTCTTCCCACAAGCAGTTCGATCTCTAAACCACTGCACATGAAATGGTCCTTGCAGCCATAACAGACACTGTATTTTGTCACTGTATTAGTCATTGCATTTTGTATTCTGTATTCTGTACTGTATCTGACATTGTATTACCCCTTATCCATTATCCCCTCTCCTCTCTATCCAACCTACTCGCCATACTCTCTACAGTCTACTCTCCTTGCTTTCCTAATATCCTAAGGTTAAGGGCGATTGCCCAAGCATTTCACTTCACACCTTACTGTGTATGGCTGTGTATGTGACAAATAAAATTTGAATTTGAATTTGAATACCAGAGGCAGCCCAGGTGAGTAGGAAGACTGTGGAGGTGCCAAAAACAGCTGTTCCATGAGATTCAACTGAACTAGAAAAAAAGAAGGGGATATAGGACAGGACAGAACAGGGGCAAATGCGAGTGGGGCCAAATGCTTGTTGCTACTACCGGTTTGCTAGAACCCGTGCGACCAGGCTGAATGCCACCACTGATTGTCAGCATAGTTATGATCAATTGTAAATCACTTTCTTATAAAGCATTGTGGTTTATTTCATAATCAGTAGTTGGAGAAAATACTCGTCCTTTTTTCTTTTATTTATCAAAGTTTGCCTTTTTTAAATAATTGAACAAGTAATGGATGTTTAGCTGGTTTGCAATTCCTTTGAGAGCTCCATTTGGATATCACAACACAAAAAACCAAATTATGATTTCAGGAGGTATTTAAGCATCCCACCATTAGTGTCACTTCAAAGTGAGAGCACATTTAAAAAAATCTGATCATTGCCAGGATGAGAGAAAAAAGGCATTCATTCTTAAATACCGAGGGGGAATAATTTGAGAAAATTCTGAAATTTAAGTTTTGTTTGGAAGTGGGGAGGGAGGATGAGAGGAGGATATCAGAATTCTCCCCTGGGGGAAAAAATATCTCAATTATCTCAATTCTGTAATTCTCTTGCTATGATTAGATATACTGTATGATATTTCACTTTGCAAGAATAGTTCTGTTTAACCCATCTCTGTTTAGAATACATTGCCACAACTGTGAGACATGTGAGTGAGGAAAACCAGGGTGGAGCAATCAAATGCTCATATTTTGCCAAATCTGGACATAAAAAGAAAATGAATTTTCATTCACATGACTCAAGTATCTTCTGTTTGAAACAATATAGACCTATAAATGATTATTGTAATTCAGCAGGATGATTCAGTAATAATCAGGCCTTATGGCCTGGAGAGAAACAGCATAAATTAATATCTCACGAGATAGAGGTCCCTTATCTAATATAAATACAACTCAGAGAAAATAGGGGAAAATGATTTTTTTTTATACATGGTGGTATTTGAAATAGGCCCAAAGGTTTTCCATCCCTGTGAGATTCTAATTGGCTAGGGAACTGCTTAGTTGCTATGGTAATTGGCTCTGGAGAAATTGCCCTAATTTGTAGTAACTATAGGTTAATTTAATATTCTTATTGCCAAGCTATACTTTGATTCACTTTCAGTATTCTCTGAGTTAGATATTTCATTCTGGAAATGCTATGGTAATTTATCTTTGATCGACTTACAATATTGTTGTTTTTCTGTTTCACAAATAAATTTTACTTTGAATACTGTGACAAATCAGTTTTCCACTGAGTTCCATTAGGAAAAAAAAATAACAAGTACTTAAACTAAAATGAAACCTTCCTACAACTTAGGATAAAACTAGTAATTTGAAGTAAAGAAAAATACGATGACATCAGTTTTCTTAAAAGCAGTTCTGATTTTTTAAAAAATTACAAATTCATTCCATTTCATTTCCAACAACAAATGGAAGAACAAAGAAGGCTGATGATATTTGAAGTAACTTGATATAATTAAGAAAGTGGCTGGCCAAACTCCATGCATATCACTGAAATCTAAAGAAATAAGTAAAAAAATGGATTTGTGAGGGTATGATAATTCCTGGCAAAGTTATCAAGTATGAAAAACACATTACAGTACTCCTCACTGCAAGACAGTTTCTAATATAAACAATTTAATTTAATTTAATAACAACATTTCTATACCACTCCCTCTCCCGAAGGACTCGGGGCGGTGCACAGCCATTTAAAAACACAAAATATAACAATTAATATACAGTTAAAAAT